>JBAGKK010509616.1:0-14094 GCA_037177015.1 Euceroptres primus | reverse complement strand
TTATTTTACAACTAAGTAGATATTAAGAAATAGACCCCATAGCCAATGAAATATTATCAACGATTTCATATAGAGGGCCAATGAAAAATTCATGTCTTCCAACATTTCACAATTCAAATACTGGGCTTCATCAAGAGGTCCGGAGCCGACCACTAGGAGCACAAAGTTTCAAAGGTATGCTGGTGCCCGAAACCTCCCAGGCTCAGACCACAAATACGCGGCATTCACTACGGAACCCGAGGAATTAGCAACGCGAACAGTGGGAGACACCTTAGGCTTCATTATGAGGTCTGGAGTCGACCACAAGAAGCAGAACGTTAAGGGTATGGCACAATGGGCTGAATTGTCTGAGCGCCAAGGAGGTACTAACCGTGCTCCCGACCTGACTATACAAATACAAATACAAGACCTTTTGAACATGTTAAAGGTTCAGATTTGTTTCGAAAATACAGTTAGAAGTTTTTAAAGATTTTGTGAGATAAAATTTTGAAATGTTTTTAAACAATTCCTTGTTTATTGTAGGGACTTTATAAGAAATTGTCAATCGGATTTTTCTTAAATTTAATTTATTAATTTTAAATTGGGCAGGTATTTCTAAATGTTAAAAAAAATTTAAGTTTCCAAAATGAGCAAGAGTAGCCAGAGATTGGGATAGAGACTTTTATGTGAAAATCTACCCAACTTTGCTTAGTTTGTAGTTGTTTGTACATTGGTTTCGTGTAAAAAATTTCAAAGTCCTAACAACGTGAGAAATTTTCAGAGCCCCACTAAAAAAAAATCAGAAAAGTGGTCAGATTTTCTGACGATTTCTATCCATATTTGTTACGATTATGGACGAATATAGTCAGGAAAATTCAATATTCGTCAGGAACGTTCAGAAATCGTCAAAAGAGATTTATGACTTTTATGAGGGTCCCTGAACCTTTTCCCGCGACGTTTATGACGGTCAGACCTTTCGACTAATTCGCTTTTACAATTCACAAATTATTTATAATATTTAATTGAGTGGCATTATAGCGCCGGTGTGAGCAACATGTGCCTCTCGTGTCGCGTAAGTATTTCTTAATTTCGTTTAGTTTCTCAAGTCCTAGAAGTTTCTCTGGTTCTTAACGCATTGATTTTTTCGCTGTGACACCTGCGGGGATAATTTTCTGCTCCAGGTTGGGCGTTTTCCTGTCAGAATTCTGATCGGTTTTGTGTCTTTCTGAGGAACTTGTGGTCTCTTACAGACATCTTTATAAACCTCGCATTGCCTCTCAAGTAATGTGCGTGAGTTAACAAGACTTGGCACGCTGAGTGTGTATGTGATAGCAGTTATCGATTACTCTTATCTACCATGCTCAAGATAAATACTATTTGCAAAAATGAGTGGGGGTTCAAATGTGCTAAAGCTTTTAAACTCCATCAAGGCCGACACGGAGGAAACCAAAAAGGACGTTAAACTCCTCAAAACAGACACTGCTCAATTAAAATTCGATTTTGATGCTCTCAAAACTGAATTCAGTACCTCTAAATCACAACTTGAGAAGCTGAAAGAAAGTCATCAGGCACTAGAGGAAAAATGTATTTCACTCAAGCGAGAGGTTGGCTTCCTTAAGCGACAAGCCCGCTCAAGGTAATAGGCCCGTACTGATTCGTTTCAACTCTGGCACATGGAAGCAGGAGATTCTTAAAAAACGCGCAGCCTTCAAAGAGTTGAACCTTTCGGTTTCTCTTGACAGGTCACCAGAAGAGAGACAAGAATGGAAAGCCCTAAACCTTACTGCAACCAAATTAAAAAATGTTGGTTTTAATGCTTTCGTTAAAGGTAGCAGTATTATGTTAGATAATCGTCAGCTCTCCTTCCTGGAGGTCGAATCTCTCTTAAAAGGAAAGGATATCGAACAACTTTCGATTGAGACGCTGTTCTTGTCAAGAAGTAAATCCAAAACTCGACACAATCGCTCATTGGATGGATCGAACAGCTCTTTGGACTCCTTTCTAGGAAAAGTTCCTTCAAAGCCGGACAAGCCTCAGACCAGGAGCTACAAATATACTAAGCCTAGTAAGGCTTAGCAATTTGCAGCAGAGAATGAAGTCGTTAAGGAAGTCTTACGTCAATCTCCTAAAGGTATCAAACTTCGCATTTTTTCTGGAATGTCCATGGCCTCTCCAATTTTTCGGATATCGCAGAGCATGTACTCAGCGCGGACATACTTTGCCTGTGCGAGACGTGGATAACTTTGCTGACACTAAAATCACCTAATTGGATCCCTCATCACACCGCTATTGTAAGTAATGCACAGCGTTCTGCTAAAGTTGGTCGCCCTAGCAGAGGTTTAGCAATTTTTATAAACAAATTTGTTTACAACTTTGAAATTTTACTAACTTCTTCTACATGTATTTTCGTTAAATGTTGGCGGAGGGCGTTTCAATTTATTGTAGGTAATGTTTATTTTAAACCATCTATCTGAATGACTTGGAAGGGTTATTCCTTCCCTAGAATTCTGTAGCATTACATAAGCGAAGATCATTGGACTCTGAGGTTACCGCAAGGGGGAGGTTCTTGTTAATATTCTCGAGGGAGGTGATTTGATGATCTTGAATGGGAGATTTCCTAAAGATTTTCCGGCCCATTATACTTTTCTTGGATTTCAAGGTATGAGTGTTAATGATCTTGTTGCGTGTAATATTGGTTCAATAGACCTGATTTCTAATTTTGAAGTTCTCCAGTTACCTACGACATCCGATCATCTTTCGGCTCCCATTGTTATTTCGTATTTTATACAGATGGATACAAGTATAAAAAGACTCATTTTTGTATAATAAAATACTTCGGAATGGAAATCGTAAACATGACTACATACACGAAATGTCTATTTCTAAGAACTCAGTGTGCTCTAATGGCGAAATTAATGCTCTTAATAATAATTTAATTACCACAATCTCAACTGTCGCTGACAACTTAGGTTTACTTGCAAAGCTTAAATGGCGTATTCCAGGGAAAAAACCCTGGGATGACAAAGCTGGACCAAAATACATACTTTTATGTTGCATAAAAAGGGAGATAAATCTGATCCTCATAATTACAGGGGCATTGCCCTTGTAAATAGTATCGCTAAGATCTTCTCTCAGATCCTGTTGACAAGGTTGAATGCGTGGGTTAAGGAGGTGAACATTCTTCCAGAAAATCAGGCTGGTTTCAGGTCTGGAAGAAGTTGTATAGACCATATTTTTAACCTAAATTCTTTAATTCAGATTCATTTGGCTATCCCGAAGCGCAAAGTCTTCGCTTTTTATATAAATTTCAAAAAGGCTTTTGATACAATAAATCACTATCATCTATGGCGTAAACTTTAAAGGATAGGCATGAGCACGAAACTTATACGAATTATAAAAAATCTCTATGATAACGCTAACATGTCCATCCGCAATTACGAGGGTCTGACTTCGTCCGTTAAGGTATCTTGTGGGGTGCTTCAAGGACAGATCCTTAGTCCTCTCCTTTTTGCGCTTTTCATATACGATCTAGAAGAGTACTTGAGAAATCACGGTATGCATGGGATTTCCATTGATCACTTACGTGATGTTATCCTGCTTGCTTATACCGATGATATAGTCGTGTTCGCTTACTCTCAGGCTGACTTACAAGCAAAAATTAATCTTATCGCACAATACTGCATTGAAAATTTATTAACAGTTAATGAAGCAAAATCAAAGGTTATGGTATACCATAAAGGTCGACCATTTGGATATAAATTCTTCTACGCGCAGACTTAGCTGGAAGTAGTGAGCGAATACGTCTACCTGGGTGTTAACACGTCAGACTCCAGTCTGTTTTACAAAGAGTTCATAAAAAGAATGTCTGCCGCGAATATTGCCATGGGTGCTGTCTCAAGAATTTTATTTACATCTAAATCTAATGCTTGGCAAACTAAAACTACCCTCTTTCGTAGCCTCACGCTTAGTGTTCTTTTTAACGCGGTAAAAGTCTGGGGATTCAGGTACTTTGATTCGGTCGAGAGATTACAGTCCTCTTTCTTTAAGAAAATATCAGCGTTAATCGAGGTTGTCGAGGTGGCTGGATACGCCTGATGATAGGTATCCTAAAAGATGCTTTCTTAAATTGAAGGCAATGGCCTTAAAACCGCTCTGCAACCCGAAGTATAACTGGGTTCTCCAGCTTAAAAATATGTTCATTCTAAGTAACTCGGAGCAAATGTGGCTTGACTTGGATGCTGTGTCACTCGCTAGAAACATGGATGTTTTTATAAACAACTTTTCTGACTATCTTTGGCGTTCCGACTATGAAAGATTACTCCATTCAAGTAGTCTCCAAGTCTTCCCACATCCTAAACTCTATCCGGACTCTCAACCATATCTCCATCCTAGATTGCCTTTCTATATCACATCTATTATTGCTCAACTTAGACTTTTAGGCTCTATCAGGGGTTATATACGTTTTAAAGAATATAAATTTACTTATGACCCTGCTAGACTGTGTCCCATATGTAACCTTTCTGTAACAGAGGATCTATATCATTTACTGGCTATTTGTCCTGCCTATTCAGACTCAAGAATATCATTCTTCGGTCAGCCAGCAACCACGACAGTCAACAGTCAGTATTGGCTGAGTCTTTTAAACTCTCATTGTCCACACGAGCTGCGCAAAGTTGCATTGTACGTCCGTCAGATTTTAAAGATCAGGGCGTTTGTTTTGGAGACGTGATAATCTTGATACGCTTTATCAATATCTACTTCATTCTATTCTGCTGCTCAATCTGGCTGCACATGATTACTCTTGTTCATATTTATACTGTATATTGTTACTCATTTGTATCGGTCTTAGATCGAAAAACAAATTATTGAATAAATGAATAAATAATATAATATTTAATTTTTGAATTTAATGTATGTATTATTCACTTATTTATATTTCTTCATTGCTATATATTGAGACTTATATGATTACTATCTGTCTCTGATAATGAATCCAAAAATGTTTTCCGTTTTTGCGTATCTCTTGCAGTTTTCGAGATAATTAAAAAAAAATTATTTTAAAGCTTTTTTGGCGATGTTGCTTATAATATATAAGAAAGTAATATTAAGTAAATGCCATTATTAGTAATATTGTCATTATTTTGATGATTTTTAAATTTACTATCTTACTCTGATATTTAAATTTTAAGGAAAAATTTTATATATGTGTAATCGTGAAAGTGCACAGATTCTAAATTTATTATCAATTTTCTCATTTCGAAATTGCAAAAATGTTTATTTATTAATTTTTCCTGGCCACTATTTTATTGACGATTCCAAGTAGGGTCCACGTTTGGGTCCTGTAACGGGTAACCTGCTTTAACCCTGCTCTAAAATTGTGGCCTGATCAAAAGGATTAAAATGCATAAATACAATTCTTTGCAATTTTGAAATTAATAGTTCAAAATTCTGAATCTACATATTTCATCGATTTCAAATATTTAAAATTTTCCTTAAAAAGTAATAATTGGAAAATTTTCATTGGCTATTGGGAACCAATATCGTCAGGAATGGTCAAACATGTCAGGAATAGACAGAATTTTCAGAAATCGACAGGAGGATCATTGAAATATGGTTAGACATAGTCAGGATTCGTCAGGATGGTCAGAGGTGGACAGAACTTCTGACCATTTGTGACTTTTCCTGACGCATGGTGCTGTCATCGCATGACGATAATATGGTCTCTTCGCCCGATTCTCGTCTGGATCCCTTTGTTATATAAAAGTAAATTTTAAATACGGACATTTAGGAACCTTCTGTTACGGCGTGCCATATATGCCGTAAGTATAGTTTGGGGCTCCAAAGTCCTTTTGCAAGTTACCCAAATATGAAACAAACGAAATTTAAACAAAACAGAATGTTTCAAATTATGTTTACAGAATAAATTGAAATAAGTAAAGAAATCAGTAAATATGTCATCCAGCAAATTCTTAAATTACGCTGAGCGCTAGGCTAATAGGAAATATAGGACATACCGCGACGCGTGCCAGACACATATAAATCAATCTAGGCGCCGAAATTCGTAGAAATTAGATTGAATCTGTAAAATCAGCAATCGTAAAGGTGATTGCCAAAAAGTTGACCATTTTAAACCACGAAATTTCTGAAAAAATAAATATTCCTTTCGCCTAAAATATTTTTTTTTCTTAACACATTCAATCCAAGAGAGAAGAGAGCATGAAAAACGAAATAGAGAGATCAAGAAATATATTTGTTCGTCACTGTACTAACAAAGTTTGCAATGTATGACATTCGACTTTGACAGAATAAATATTTGAAGAATATTTTTAAAATATTCCAAGAACAGGTAAAAATTAATAAAAATATGGAAAACATCTGTGATTGAGCTATTTATTTGATAATGACTTCACATCTTTAAGGTATCCTTTCTTTTAATAAAATTTTAGATTATTAGTTCGATGAATATGACATTTTGTAAAACTTCTTCTATACTCCGCGATCCGTTTGTATGCGTAGGGTATTCATCTATACTCGTGAATCATTATCTAATTCGTCAAATCTATCTGTTTCAATCATTATCTTTACGTGTTTTATGTATTCCTATCCGTTTCGATACTTATACGTTTCAATCCTTTATTCTCTATTCGTCATTTAATCCTTGTCTATCCGCTTTTATATATTCCTATCCGTTTCAATACTTTATTTTCTATCCGCTATTTAATTCGTGATGTCTATCCGCGAGCCACTTGGAATTTTTTCGTCACCTATCACAGATAGAAAATGTATCCGTCCTAAGCATTTTCTATTCCCCTTAATCCTCTCTCTAAGAAATGTATTGCCAATCCGTTTTAATCCATACTTTTCAATCTGCTTCCAATTCTTCTTTTTCCGTGAGTTTCTTAGATGTTCATCCTCATGAAACACGAATAGGAAATGTAACCGTGTTAATAAAGACGAATTAAAAACTATGGATTACAATGGATAGTTATAGATATTTTGGTAAAAGGATTGGAAAGGATAGACTTTGATTGACACGGATACGTTTTCTATCAGTTACACGTGAATGAGAACATCTAAAAATCTAAGTATGTAGCTGATGGATAGATGAACGGCTAGGCGTTTCGGCAGATAAACTCGGACCACACGTGGTTAGGGTTCGCGTCTTCGAACTTGCGGATTTTTCAATGTTATATGCGTCAGCCATAAGATAAGGATGTTATGTATGCATAAAAAATATATTTATAAATTAATTGTGTCCTGATGTGAGTACTTTTTGCAGATGTATTTGGAAAAAATGAATTAATAACAGGAAATGTGAAAAATGGTAGGGACTTACAATGGTCAACTTTTTGTCAATCACTCGTAAATTACATCTTGCGACAAATTTCATAGGAAACAAGATGCAAACTCTTAGTAAAATGTGAAATTATTTATTATTTTATTTATTATTATATTATTACCTACCTTATTATTATTTTATTTATTATTTATTTAGTTTAAAATCGACCGTTCGACTGGAGATCGTCAATCATTAAGAGTTATTAAACTGCTATCTTTCAGCTATTCTGCTGGATTATGTATTCAACATTAATCGTCTACGTGATTCGATCCTGGTGGGCGCGGCTACCGTATTTAGATTCTAATTGGTAAAATAGTCATTAAAAATTATGTCGTAAACATTTCGATTGGTTCATCTCTAAAAAGAAGGGCGAAACCCTACTTTTAGGGGGGTGACGTATGATTATGAAAACTGGAGCGCAGACAAATCAAGCAGATTCTATCTCAATATACGCGCGCCGAACACTTGAACCTGCGGTCATTTACATTAGTCCGTGTTGGACTTAGAATATTTATATAAGTGACTTGACACTTAGAAAATATTTAATCTAAACTTGTAAAACTACTATCGTGCCTAGTCGGGATCGGCTTTCAATATGACTTAAAGTGTAATTACTGTTTAGTGCGAGAAACTTTTAATAATTTAAAGCTAAATTATTATTATCAATCAAATTACCATATTGGCTCCGAATCAATACTTATTTGATTTAATTCATAGACAAAACAATAAAACTATTTTTTCTAGTGCAAAAGTTGTGTTTACTATTTGAACAGTGAGACCATTCCCATTTACACATTTCTTGTTTCTACGAATTAAGCAGGTACGAACAGGAATACGTCGACCAACCATTTTCATAATGGCGGGTTTTAAATTAAAATGAAGGTGACAATTGATTTAAATTCAAATAAGACTCTCTTTATTCTAGTTAGCATAATATTAAGACTAGAATTAACTAAATTTAAAAGAGTTCTGAATTATTATTTGGGTAGGTTGCGAGTTATCATCAGAAGAGACTTTCCACTGGCTGTGAAAAAAGAACACTAATGTATCGCTCGATATTAACCCATAAAAATCAAAGAATTTTTAACGTCATTTCAGACAAGATGGAATTTAATATTTCAAATAATTAGAAATACTCTGTGAAAAAAGATCCTCTTTCTCTCCGCTCGGAATCGAAATCGAACCCAGGTTTCCCGATTGCCGGTCGGTTGCTCTGACCACTAAGCTACTAGAAAGATCGAGATTTCTTCTTCCACAGGAAAAGCACTATATGCGAGATGTTCCTCTATTCTAAGTTTCAAATTTTAAAGATTTTTATTTTGATGGGTTAATATCGAGCAATACATTAGTGTTCTGCTTTCACAGTCAGGGGAAGAATCTCTTCTGCCGATAACTCGCATCCTACCCAAAGGATAATTCAGAACTCTTTAAAAATTGAAACTTCGAATAGAAAAACATCTCGCATGGAGTGCGTTTCCTGTGAAAGAAGAAGTCTCGATCTTTCTAGCAGTTTAGTGGTCAGAGTAACCGACCGGCAATCAGGAGACCTGGGTTCGATTTCCAGCAGAGAAAAAAAGAATCTTTTTTCAGAGTATTTCTAATTATTTTAACTTAATTTAATTATTGAAGACATATCTATTTCTAAACACCGATTACGACCACTGTAGAACCTGTTTGTACAGGTAAATTGTAAGTTCTTAAAAAGCAACCAAGGCATCAAGAACAAATTCAACAAATAATGCTATTATCTGAAATAGCTGAAAAACAAGTCTAAATTTTTTCACTTGGGTAACTCTAAATTAAATAGGGTAATCATTGAGTTCAAAGGAGCAAAATAAATTATTAACCAGAAGGAAAGAATAACGTTCTATTTGACAGATTTTTAGAAAAAATTTGAAACGTGCAAATCAGTTTTACTCATTTTAAATTAAAACGGAGATCAGTAAGCGAACTTCTAACAACGAGTCTTTAGTTTGTATTCTTTCATGTGGAACAAAAACCTTTTATTTATTCAAGCAAAGAAAGAACTTGGAATTTAGTCGCGAAAGATAAAAAAATAAACACGTCCATTCTTTCTGAAAACTTAGGCTAGATAAAATTTAAAAAAATAATTAACCTAGTCCATGAAAGACAGACATACTGCGGACCCACTTGTTCCGATATGTCGTAAAGGTAATGTCTCTCGTGGAAAAATGACGAAGACGTCAATGTAAAAGTTTCCATCACTACCATCCGATAAGGAAGAAATATAATTTACCAGCATACAAAAGCAATGTAGTACAGCTAGTCCAAGTTCTTACTAAAAGTCTATCGTTAGCCGCGGTAGCGTAATCGGTAACGCATCCTACATGAAATAGGAAGTTCCCGGTTCGAACCCGGGCTGCGGTAGTTTTTTTCTGAAAACTTGGGCTAGATAAAATTAAAAAAATTAATGAACCTAGTCCATGAGAAACAAGCATACTACGGACCCATTTGTTCCGATATGTCTCTCGTGGAAAAATGACGAAGACGTCAATGTAAAAGTTTCCATCATTATCATCCGATATGGAAGAAATATATACTAATTAGCATATTTCTGTGATGATGAGAATTCACAACTTCTATGCACCATCGGATATACATTGAAAATACAATTCCCCTACTGAATTCAAAGACTTTTCTTGAAGGAGGTACGGGGGCGGCGGAGCTTTCAAAAGATATTTGAAAGGGTTTTTAGGTTCCGATCATGCAGTAAAAATTCGGTTTAAGAAATCGGGATGTCCGTGACTATATTTCCCTAGCTACTCGTTGGAACATAATGAATAAAGTGTATTGTGTTCGGGTGCTGCCAGGAAGAGGTATAAACGCCCGCAGGAGATCACTAAGTACAATTTCACAAAGCGTCTTGTGTTCCATCCTAGTTGTGCTTGCGCGAGACGAATTTCAAACCACTCGCCAATGCGTCCCAGAGATTTTTCCCTTCAACCTAGTCCTCCTGGGCTCGGGGCATCAAAGAGGTCAGGTCACAGGGAAGCACGCCGAAGGAGGTGAGGGAAAGCAAAAAGACACGAGTCAATGACCCGAGCGGCTCGTATAGTCTGGGTCTACAAATAGCCATTGTAGCTGATAGGTTCCCTGGAACGAAACTCAGCGACGAACAGGTTAGATGCTAGAGCTATTGAGGCGGCTTTGGAACAAAAAATCTATACCGGGAGGTATTGTCCCTAGATTCGAGGACTGTCGCCTCAAAAACGGACCCTTCTCCATCGTGTGCCCTGATAAATTGTCGAGGGGATGGCTCATAGAAGCTGTCGGAGGGCTCAAACCATGAGAAGGAGCCGCTATCAAATTGATTGATAGTAAGGACCTTCCCAAACCAGTAAAAATTTTGGCATGGCTACCGGGTGCCTCCGTGTAACCGGTAGCCATCCCTAAGAGAATGACAGTCCAGAATTCGGCTCTAAAGACGGAGGAGTGGTCAGTCATTGACAAGAAGTTCGAGAAAAAAGGGACCCAGCTAGTTCTGGGGGCAGACCATTTCATAATCGAGGAGCTGGAAAAAGTCGGCTTCAGACCGTACCTGGGGCTAAAGAGGATCCAGATGAGGATCATCTCGAAACCCAGGGAGAAGTCGAAGGGAGAAGAGCAGTCTGCCCCTTCTTCTGCACTCAAGGAGTAGGTTAGTACTTGATTTATCAATGTGTTCTAATAGCTCCTCGGGCATAAAGTTTATTCAAATTAACTTGCATCACTGTAAATCTGCATCTGCAATATTAACCAGGCACATAACAGTGGAGCAGGTGGCTATTGCTCTAATACAAGAACCTTAGACATTCAAGACAGAAGTAAGGCACGGCTAGCCTCGATTGAACTCAATCCTAAGAATTTTGCCCTCTCTTGTTTTAATTTTTCTTCATTTCTAGGATATAGGGTGAGTGCACTGGTCTCTGGATACGTATCAGTGGTGGGACGAATACTTTTTTTCCCTAAATGAAATTATTATAATGTTATAAAAGTTCAGTCATATGAAAGAGATTGGCATTTATTTTCTAACCTTTTTTTGACAGAACGCAAAATGTAATACTTTTTTATTTATGAATTTCCAAAAGTGGTATCCGAACATAGAATCGTTGTCTGTCTACCGGTGCGCTTACCCTATAAAGATTATTTTAAGGGCCCTGGCCCGGAAAATGCATGGCAAAAAAGACTATTTTAGTCCGCATTTTTAGACCAAAATGAAGGTTTCCTGGCGTTACCGCCGGGTTTAGATGATACCTTGTAGTTTTCCTAAGGGCGCTTGACTCCTTTGGCACAGCAAATCCAAGGGAAAATCCGGAAAATCCTTGATGGAAAAAGATCCTTGGCCGGCACATGTATACACTAACACTACCACTCAGCCACGTGTGGATTTTCCAGAGCACGCTCAAACAGGTCTCTTGCACTAAAAAACCGCACTCCCGAAGTTTCACAATAAAACTTCACGCCCTAAGTTACTTACGAAAACCGACCGATCGCGATTATTTACTTAAAAATAGTAAAAACGGAACTAAAAACTAACATGAGAATCAGTTGACAGCAGAAAGAAGATTTCACCGTCAGCGCCATCTGGAACGAACTGAGATCGCCATGGCAACACGAACCAGGGCCGTGTGTATCAAATATTTACAATGGCAACATAATAACTTAGACGAAAACCGAAAATTGTAAAATGTTGAGACAAAATTATTTATAATAATTACAAAATTAAATCAATAAAATATTTTAATATACATATAATATGAAAAACTAAATAAATTTCCAAAATTCGAAATAACAAATCATAATTATTATTTTATAGTTATTTAAATGCATAATTATAATAATTAATATAATTAATCATCAATATATTAATATATTACATACTTATATAAATCTAATATATATACATACACACAACTTATGTGTGTGTGTGTGTATATATATGTATATATATGTATGTATGTTTTATAATTATGTTTTATAAATATGTTTTATAAATATAATTATATTGGTAATCATATTATTTCAACCATTATAAGATAAAATCCAGAAGAAGCCTTTTCTTTTGCTAGAGTGTTGCGACTTCCGTCAAAAGCACGTTCTATCAACCAAAACGTCTTTTATAGGAATATGTTCATATAGCGTGAAAGCAAATTGATAAACGTCTGCTGGATGCCATAGTTAGTTCTATAATATATACTCTGATGCGGAGGAAATATATTCTGAATTGAAGTCCATTCTCCCAAAAAATCTTAAATTGCATTTCTGACTATTGGGATCACATCCGCCAACCCTCCCGAGGCACTCCTGTTAGTCACAAGTTTTTAAATTAGACATAGGGGTGGTTTCAAAAACAATTTCTAGATATATCAAAAATGACCATTTTCAAAGCACCGAACGCCCCGAAAAATTTTTAATTTCATTTCTGACTATTGCGACCACTACCCACAATCCTCCTAAAGCACTCCTATTATTCACAAGTTTTTGAATCAAACCTAGGGGTGGTTCCAAACAGAATTTTTAGCTAAATGTCAAAAGTGATAATTTTCAAAGTACCAAAGTCGCCAAAAAAATTTTAATTTTATTTCTGACTATTAAGAATATAACTAGCAACTCTCCTAAGGCACCCCTACTCCTCACAAGTTTTTAAAATAAACCTAGGGGTAGTTTAAAAAATAATTTCTAGATAAATGTCAAAAATGACAATTTGCAAAGTGCCAAAGTCACCAAAAATTTTTTTATTTTATATCTGACTATTGGGACCACAACCGGCAACCCTCCTGAGGCACTCCTATTATTCACAAGTTTTTAAATTAAACCTAGGGGTGGTTTTTAAAATAATTTCTAGATAAATGTGAAAAATGACCATTTTCAAGGTACCAAAGTCCCCAAAAAAGTTTGAATTCCATTTCTGACTATTGGGCTCATATTCGGCAACCCTCCTTAGGCACCCCTATTATTCACAAGTTTTTTAATTCAACCTGTGGTTGGTTTAAAAACGAATTTCTAGCTAAATGTCAAAAATGACAATTTTCAAAGTACCAAAGCCACCAAAAAACTTTTATTCTCATTTCTGACTATCGGGACCACAACCCGCAATCCTCCTGAGGCCCCCTGTTATTTAAAAGTTTTTAAATTAAATCTAGGAGTGGTTTTAAAAAGAATTTTTAGATAAATGTCAAAATTGACAATTTTCAAAGTACCGAAGTCACAAAAAAAATTTTAATTTTATTTCTGACTGTTGCGATCACAACTCGCAATTCTCCAGAGACACTCCCATTATTCACAAGTTTCTAAACCAAACCTAGGGTTGGTTTTAAAAAAAAAGAATTTTTAGATAAATGTCAAAAGTGACAATTTTCAAAGTACCAAAGTCCCCAAAAAATTTTTAATTTTATCTCTGACTATTAAAACTATAACTGGCAACCCTCCTGAGGCACATCTGTTATTTAAAAGTTTTTAAATCAAACCTAGGGGTAGTTTTAAAAAGAATTTCTAGATAAATGTCAAAAGTGATAATTTTCAAAGTACCAAAGTCTCCAAAAAATTTTTTATTTTATTTCTGGCTGTTGGGACCGCAACCCGCAATCCTCCTGAGGCACCCCTATTATTTACAAGTTTTTTCATTAACCCTCGTACCAGCGGATGTTTCGAATCACGCGAACCAGCGGATGGTGTCTGGCCAGACCCCTATGCATTTACATGTGTTTATATGGGAATATACGGTTTTTAATAGTGTTTTCCGAGCTGTTTTTTTCCCTGCCAGTCACATATTTTCA
>JBAGKK010509605.1:0-14094 GCA_037177015.1 Euceroptres primus | reverse complement strand
TTAAAGTTTATTTTACAACTAAGTAGATCTTAAGAAATAGACCCCATAGCCAATGAAATATTATCAACGATTATATATTATACCCTAATATTGCATATTCTCGAGTGTAATTTACCTCAGCGATAGACTGACTACTCGAACTACAGGACCTTGTAAGCTTAATTATAAGCTGACAGAAAGCACGAATAATATTATTATCAATAATTTATCAGACCAAATATTTCAGGAATGTTGTTCAAAAACGATTTTCAGATATTCCAAATACAAATTTTTCGCGATAAAAAATTCTCCATATGACAAAAAAATCATTTGATATATATTATAATTAGGCAGTTTCACCACTTTTTGACTCATCTCGAAATTGCCCAAGTTTTTTCTTCCACCTTGTTCGAGTACTCGAGTGTACATCCGCCGGATTATAATCGGCATCCAGAATAATTTTATTGTGTCGCTTCCTACTTCTACCAACTGGAGCTTTTTTTTTATTTTCGTCGTTCATTGCCGTATGTTTGAAATGATATATAAACAAATTTCTTGTAAGCGTACAAGAAATATACATTGACATGTACTGCTTACCAGAGATCAGCTGTTCACTTAAGTCCACTTAAGTCTTTGATCTTCTTCGATATTTTTCGGCCATGTTCGGTGTTTCAGCGCGAAAGAAGAATTTAAAAATTTTGAGAATACGTGATCATTGAACCTTTCCTTTGTCCCTAATGTCAACATGGCGTCTGTCACTCTATGAGAGACAGAGACGGAGAGAGACGCCTGGATTGTGCAGGTTCGTGCTGGTGATGAATGTGCGATCATCACTTTATCTAAAGAATTTTCTCATTTTTCATTCAGTCGGTTATAGAGTTTTTTTAATTAGACTCTTTCAACAAATAAAATTTTCAGGTGTGTAAAATTCACGCATACCTGTTTTTGACATAAGGATGTCGAAATTATAAACACTTTTGCAGTTTTAAATAACAAATTTGATCCTGAAAATTATTATCCGAAAAAACATATTATATTAAATACGGAAAAAGCATAAACGGAAAGTGTGCTGCGTTAATTCTCTTCATTACAAGTAAGTAAAATTCTACAATTAACATTTAGAGGGCCGGAAAGCCAATATATTGGCTCACCCCCTGATCGAGACTTTGTCTATGATCAATCAATGATATAAGACACCTTTTGGGCCAATTTTCAGAGGTCGATTTTCCTCCCAAATTGCCGGCCTTCTAAAGGTTAAATTCGTGTAATTTATAGAGATAAGTACAAAAGGCTCCGACAGTCCACGTACGACGCACACATCTTCAGTATTTATTGCAAAGTTCGATTTATACGCAATATAAGTATACTATAAATTATTATTAAAGGTTTTTGGATAAATACCCTAACCTCAAAATTCCATTTCTTCATTTTATTCGTAGAATGTTCGATTTAAATGTTTTTTCGCTTTGTACAGCAGTTTAGTTTTAAAATAGAAAAATATAAACAGAGAAGAAAAATATCTAATTGAAATACTTATTGTATAAAAACCTTCAGAAAAATGATTCATATTTCTTAGGTTTTTCTATAGCGTATATAGCTTTATCAGGGTGATTTATGGCAGTCAGACCTTTCGTTTACAGGAAGGATCGTCATAAAACCCTAAGGGGCCTACGGGTCACCACTAATCCTCTTTTACAATTTACAATTTATTTATATTATTTATTCACATAAACATTATACTTAACTTTTACGGCTTCACCTCTTTATATTTCTTGCTTATTATTTATATTTATTCTAAAAATGGTAACCGTTTCTAGCTATCTCTTACCATTTACGAGATACTTGACACTTATTCTAATTTTGAACTTTTTAAAACAAATTTTAGATGCTTGTAATCGTGAAAATCCATAGGATCTGAATTTTCAAGCGTTAATTGTCTAATTACAAAACTGAAAAAATTTTTTTTATCAATTTTAATCCTCTTTATCCGGCTCACTGATTTATTGCAGAGTTCGTGGAAAAGGTCGTCGCCTGGGACTCGGTCGGAACTACGGCTGTTGTAAATTAGTGAACAGGAATAGAGGATTAAAATCTAAAACTAAAAATTTTTTCAATTTTGGAATTAGCAAATTGATAGTTAAAAATTCATAATCTACGTATTTTTAAGATTACAAATATCTAAAATTTTCCTTAAGAAGTTAAAAATTTCAATATTTTAATTGTGGTCTTATGATTCAAAAATATAATTAATAATAAATATAAATAAGTAATTATTTACATTGATAAACAATGTTTAAATTATTAATTATATTAATTTATCAAATAAATAATAAATTAATATTTAGAATTAATACGTTTCAATTAATTAATTGAATAAATTTAAAAAATATTTGAAAAATAAATAATATTAATGTTATATATCTAATAACCAACGAAATTCGACTAAAAATTAAAATGAAAGATTGGAAGGGACTGCTTAAACAGAACTCCTTTATTGCTGAAAATAAAACGAGCGCCCACATTAGTCGCACATTAGTATACAATAGAGAGTAATAAATCTGTTGGTCGCCAGTATACCTGTCTGCAGCGATAGAACTTACTAGAGGCCCGCTAGATGAACTCTAGACGAACCCTAGACGAACCCTAGACGAGGCGACCGCCATAAAATTGTCCTAGGCGTTCGTTAGAGGAGCAGAGTCTAGAAAGTATCTAAAAATCGTCTAGATTTCCGGCAGGGCTGAACGTACAAAAGTAAATGCGCAGGGTGTCGCGATGTAAACAACTTCTGGCGGCCCTGACTGTTCGAGCGATGTAGGCCAGTCAAGGAACGCTCGGAGGGGAGACAGAATAAGTGAAGCGTAACCGATCATGAAGCCGGCCGGTAATCCAGTGGCATATAATCCAGCGATGAGTGTATACAATATTGAAGACTTCTAATTTTATAGTGAACAAACTTTAACACTTAATATAAATAATTATTCAATATTCTTAACCCTTTGAGTTTGTAAATATGTATGTTCAGTTTCAAATATTGAATAATCTTTTTAACGCCTAGGACGGCATTTTTAAGCTACCAAGCTTTGAAATAAAATTTTTTTAAATTAACGGCTGTCTGAACGAATATATTTAAAGTGATTCTCTACTGCTCTAATTTATAAAGGTTCGAAATCTAATTAAAAAATTTTTAAGTCAGTTTTTTAAAATTAATGAAATCTTACCAGTTTTAATATTTTACTTTGACATGATGTAAAATTTTTAACAGTTTTAGTTTAATTTGGAATATTTTTAAAAACTGCAACTTCGAAAGCTTTAATTTTTAATGACGGAATTTTTTATTTCCTTACATTTCAGCGCAAAAACACTCAAAAAATTTAGGGAAAAGTCAAGCAATTCTGAAATTGACATTTTATAGTAACCTTGATTATTTACTAATGACCTCATCGAGGTCATTTACTAGTAACCTCATCGAAATAATATTCACTTGACAGAAAAGAAGAAAGAAGCAATTATGAGAATGGATAAACAAAGACTGCGGCATCCACCATTATCGAAAGTCAGTCCTCCATCATCCTCAGAATCTGATTCGGGATGTGTTCCAAAGCCTACTTCTCGAAATTTGGTGACGAAAGTTTCGTCGAAGCGATTTTTTAGACCCTCAGATGTAAATGAGGCGGAGCTTCTTCAAAACAAGATACTCAAATTACGCGAATCTTACTCTCCTTCCAGGAAAGTGAGTTTGTTTATAGATTTATTGACATTCCATCCTTTACCTATGGAGCTTGTCCATTAATCACGTTCTGAACGTTTTATTGAAGGAAGACTATTATGTTCCTGAGCCAGCAGACTATGAGACTGGATATCCAGTCAAAAATTTGCACGATGAGGTAATTTAAAACATACCGACCTATACTACCTTAAAATCTTCAGGGTGGCGACTGGACCCGGAAACCGGGAAGTGACCGGGAATTTAATTAAAAGACCGAGAGTTTACTTCTGATCGTAGTAAAATTCAAGTTTTCATTCTTTTCATAATTATCTATACTATATGAATTGGGTTGAAGTTTCAGACGTCTAGTCTGACGATTTTTTTACATTTAATGTAATAAAAATACCAAAAAAGGTTTCCAGAGTTCCCAAAACCCAAAATTTTTAATTATTTACTTGCAGAAATTTACCCGGCGTTGCCCGGAATTTTAAGAGATTTCATTGAGTTCAAAGGAATTTTAAAGCGACTTTAAAGGATTGCAAAAATTATATAAGGATTTAAAAGGATTTATAGTGATTTTAAGGAATTTCAAGGGATAAAAAGACTTTAGAGGATTTTTAAAAATTGCAAGGGATGGTAAGTGATTTTGATTGATTTTAGGAATTTAAAGGGATTTTTAAAAGAGTTGAAAAGAGTTATATAAAGGTTTTCTCAGAGATTTCACAAGATATCAAGATATTTTTACAGATTTTAACGAATTTGAAGGAATTTGAAAAGAGTACAAGATATTTCAAAAGATTTTAATAAACTCTAAGGGATTTCGAAACGATTTAAGACATTTATAGAAGATTTAAAACATTTTAAAGAATCTCAAGTAATTTTAAGGGATTTTAAGGGAGTTCTTTTGATTTCCTCCAAACTAGAATCAAATCCTTGAAATTTCCTAAAAACTCTTTAAATGTCTTAAACGCTCTTAAAAATCCTTAAAATCTCTTGAGTTCTTTAAAAATCCATTGGAATTCCTTACAATCACTTGACATCACTTTAAATCTCTTAAAATCCCTTAAAATTCTTTAAAGACACTTAAAATCTAATGATATCCTTTAGATGTCTTGAAATCTTATGAAATCTATAGAAATCTCTGGAACATTTTTTTCATAACTCTTTTAAACTCTTTTAAAAGTCCCTCGAAATCTTGTGACAACTCTTGAAAATCCTTAAACTATTTTGAACTCTTTTAAAAATCCATTGAGGTTCCTTGAAATCTCTTGAAATACCTTAAAATTCCTTGAAGTTCCTTAAAATCAAATGAAATTCCTTACAATATCTTAAAATCCCGAGCAACATCAGGTAAATTTCTGTTAATGAATAAATAAAAATAAAATGTTTTGGGAACTGTTTTTGATATTCTTAATCCAATAAATGTCAAAAAATCAAATAAAAAAAGTTCTTCAGACTAGACGTGGGAAACTTCAACCTATATGAGAGAAAGTATTTTTATCTTTTCCGTTATAAAAAAAAAACATTTTGCAATTTTTTGCTCTATTGTGTTACAGGATGTTTAGAATGAAAGTCATGAATTAAAATAAATCTTTGCGATTTGCGTTTAATATAAATATGTTACTTTTAGTTGGCCGCGAAAATTCAAAAACTTGACCCGGGAAAAACCGGGAATTTGAAATCGTCCGCCGAATCGCCAGCCTGATCTTTCAATTTTTCTTTTATCACTTTTTTACCGCTTTTATTCTGATTACATATATTTACATACAAGTATTTCTATCATTGTCTACTACTGCCGGGGTCTTATTTTTAGATTGGCGAAAGAAGATTGAGGATCTCCTCAAATGAAGATGTGTTCGTTTCCCCAAAAAAGCTATCCTAGATGCGTGGGTTTGAGGCAAGCGAGAAAAAACTGAAGGAGCACATTAAGAATCTGGAAGCTGAGTTAGCTTACAAAAATGAGACACTAAGAGAGAAAGTCGAAAAAATAGAGGTGATAATTAAATTTAATGAAGCTCTTCAAAATAAACTATTTTCGAGGCTTGATGCGATGGACATCGTAAATCGTGGATCAGAATAAGCTTAAAAAATTATATTAACGAAAATAAGAGTCTTCATTTTTCAATTTTTCGACATTTCGAAAATGCATCTCATAAAGACCATGTATTGCTTATCCGATTCCTACCTTATCGGCTTTCATTTTTTCAGGCACTTCACTTGAAAACAAATAGAGAAAATACAGTTTAGCCAGTAGATAAACATTCCCTATCGGTTTCTTAATTGTTAGTTTTTTAAT
Source organism: Euceroptres primus (assembly GCA_037177015.1). Taxonomy (NCBI): domain Eukaryota; kingdom Metazoa; phylum Arthropoda; class Insecta; order Hymenoptera; family Figitidae; genus Euceroptres; species Euceroptres primus. Next base: position 8,113 of record JBAGKK010509605.1, on the reverse strand, counting down.
GTTATGCCTGAAAACCTGAAATATGGTTACAAGCGCCAAGTCAGGTGACATATACATGGCCTTAAGAAAATATTCTTATAATCTGTTGATACATTCTAATAATCACCTTAATATTTCAGAAGTAACTCTCACTTAACGTAGTTTTAGACAAATCTTAACCTCAATCGTACCTTGAATTAGCAAAGCAAAGTAGTAGGTTTTTATATTGATTTAATTATTATTTGTAATTACTTTCAGAGAATATTGAAGACAAATAATAAGAAACCGCTAATGCCAATGGTAAAGAGACCTTTGAGAAAGTGGACACAATTAGGAAGGATAAGGTGAAATGCTTTATACTTTTTTATTTTATTTTATTTAAATATCGAAATCATTAACGGTAATGCTGTTTCAGATACATTTGGCAAGAAACGTGTGGATGTCTAAAGCAAAATATGATGCTGTATCCTTGGAAGCTTGCTCGCCGAAAATGTTTGTAAAATGCCAGTGCTGTAATTAGCAGAGATACTCGTGGTATATTAGAATCAATCGCGGTACGTACACCTAAGTACACCCCTGAAACGACCGAAAGTAACGTTTGCGACACGAATGAGGTTCACGGTCCCAAGTCCGTGACAAGAACGAGGTCCCACTGTACTGGAATCATATGAACTAGGTTTGATCAGAATATAAATATTTTTTCAATGATTAAAAAATGCCAAAATTTGAGTTTGACTTAATTCTTCAACAATTTATGCCTTTAGTTAATACAAACTTATTTCCTTTTCTCACAAGTAAGTTTAATTTATCCATAAGTGTTTTTTTATGTTGCATTACAGTACAGAGCAGCCACCTCGACAAGGAAAATGAGACCACCCTTGTGAAAATATATACTAGATTTATACCACGTATATATAGGTATACACAGCAAGTATAAGACTTGGTATAAAAGTGGTGTAAAAGTGGTATATTATGGTCATCAGGAGACCACGAAAGATTCGGCACGGCTCGGAGGTAGAGTGTTCTCGATCCAATGCTGTTCGAGCGAGCAGTCTTATTTCAACATTCAGGACCGCGTATATAGTCTCTGAACGCACAAAAGTAAATGCGCAGAGAGTCGTGATGTAAACAACGTCTGGCGGCCCTGACTGCCCGAGCGATGTAGGCCGGTCAAGGGACGCTCGGAGGGAGACAGAATCAGTGAAGCGTGAACGTTGCGTTCGATCTATGTGCAGTCGATCCAGCGATGAGTGTATAAAGAAAATACAATAGTATTTTCTTTATTATTTTCCTAATATTATTTTCATTATTATTTTCTAATAATATTAATATTATTTTCTAATATTATTTTCATTCTTTTGACAATACTATTTTCGAATGTTGTATTAGATTTATTCTAATTTTAAACTTTTCATGGCAAATTTTAGATATCTGAAATCGTCACAATCTGCTGAATATGAATTTTAAACTTTCAAAGCGCTAATTTAAACATTTAAAAATTTTTATTTATAAATTTAAAAGCTCTCTACCTACTCATACTTTTATTAAAGAGTTCCGGGAAGGGTCCTCAATATAGTCATTTGTGAAACAAGCTTGTGTTATCGTAATTGATATTTGCAGGTAGTCCTTTAAATGTCACCTGAGTGAGAAAGTTTATTTCGGAAGAAGAATAGAATGAGGAAGATATAGATCCATAGATTAGCCATAGAAATTAGGCTCTATTTCACTAGTCTAAAAGTACTACAGGTATAAACGTAACAGTATGTATACCACTTTTAGACCAAGGTTAGTATATTTCTGGTCTAAAAGTGGTATAAAGTTGGTATACTTTTTCACAAGGGCATGGAAGAATCGACAGGATCGACAGAAGAACCTTTGGATTCTACAAATAGCTCTGCAGAAAATGAAAATAATGTATCCACGGGTAATAAAGAAAACGAATGCAGGCAAAATTCACATAAAGAATCAACAGAATGTTACTGCAGTGCACAGGAATCGCACTTTATCGATATTACTGCATTTTCCGAAGAAGATAATGATCAGGAGATTAAGGATACTTGACGCTAGTGAAAGCCAGTCCAAACAAACCTCGATGGAAGCAGTAGAGAAAACCAATACGTTTGATTTATTGGTAAAATAATACTCCAGAAATTTAGTAAGAATAATGTTTGTAAATCAGTAAATTTAAAGTAACAATTTATGTGTTCATAATGTTTGAAAAATAAGTTTATTTTTATCATTATTTAAGTTTATTATGGAAATGGATGTAAATACTAATTATTTTTTCCAAAATAGGATGATACCGACGATAGTGGAACCAATATGAGCTAGTAACTTGAACTGGGGATGAAGTATTGTATTTCCGACCGTATTTCTGCGAGAGAAGCGTTGAGCAAAATGTCTAGTTTTTTTTAGAGTTTAAGTATGTTTTTAGGCTCCACTCTAGATTAAGCCCAGCATCTTTAGTCTTAAAACGAGAATAACGAGGATCCCTTTTGAGGTGTCTGCCTCTGATTTTCTTCAAATTTATATATGTTTTAGGGCATCAAAAACTAAGCGATACGTGTTTTTTTTTCCACCGATAAAAAAACACGTGTCGCTTAGTTTTTGATGCTCTACAACATATATAAATTTGCTTCTAAAAGCATTTAAAATGACAATGATATAGCATAATTTTAACTGAAGATGATGTGGATGAAAAAAAATGGTTTAAACATCTAATTTCTTTATTTTTTAGCAATTTTTCCTTTACGCGTTCAGTATTTGTAAAATAAATGTTTGATGGAGTTGATAGTTTATTGTAGTAGGGGAGAATGGTATCAATGAGATATATAATGCAATTTTGCTCATAATGTGAATGATTTCCTGTAAAAAATTATTAAGATTACTGTTGCTTGCATTCCGTTTTTACCACTCTCCCTAGACTATTTTATGTTTTCTTCAAACGTCTTTCTCATATGTGTTTAATGTTTTATCAATGTTTATTTTTTCAAGTTTCGAATTTAGAATAAGTTGGTTGTTTCTGAGTTCCTAAAAATATGATAAAAATACGTTTGATTTCTAATAGGTAAAAGTTGGCTCTATGATAGAAGCGTCCTAAAAGGATAAAGATTATTGATTATTAAGCTCATTCGATTATCTAGGAGGATAATTCTTGATTATCAAAGTTTGTTCTAAATAATGGGTTTGCACTACGATCATATAATTTAAATGCGTTTGAAATGCTTACGAAAAAACGATGTAAATCAAAACTCAATAAAAACGGTTTGAAAGTATTGAACAACTGATAAATTTGTATTTGATTTAAGAAAAATATGAATAAACATATACCCTTTATATATATGTTATATTTAAATAAAAATCGTTATAATATGTATCTATCTGAATATATATGCCGAAATTTTATTATAAGAGGGGCCTCTTCGCAAAATTGAATTTGGAAATTCAAATTGTTATTTCTAAGTAATAAATCTCTGATTACCACACAAATTATTTTTCAAATAAAAAAGTGGAAAAAGTTTGATTGTGTTTTGACAACGAATTTTGACAATGCATTTGTCCATTATTCTTTTGTTGGAGAAGATAATTTGTTTACACAACAAAATTTCAGGCAAACCAAACTCGGTAGGAGCGTTATTGTTAATTCTATAAAAAATTTCATTTTTAAGATCTTCAAATTCCATTGAATATTTATCCATTTCTATCCACGATATGTCGCTATACTTTCCATCCATTTAAATTCGTGCCGAGAAGAAAAATAGTTACATGTATTTAACCATTTTTATACTCTTTAAAAGACGCGTCTTCTACTTATTTAACTCGTTAATATAACGATTCTCGGCATGGATTCAAGTGGATAGAAATTACAGTCTATCGTGGATAGAAATGGATAAGAATATTAAAGAATGGGATGGATTCAGATGAATAGGTTTTAACGTATAGAAAGAGATAAAGTTTCCAGATAATTGATGGATACGTATGGATAGAAGAATGTGGATACAAAAGGCTAGAACATAACAGATAAAGTCATAGATAAGAAAAGATAAAAGTCATGGTAGATACGGCGGATTGTGACATGAATAGGAAAAGATAGAGCCTAGTGAAAACTACGGAGACACACAAAGATAGAAAAAGATACCGTTTGATGGATGCAAGGTGTGTACTTTGGAGGGATAGAAAATCTCTATCCTTTTCTATTAAAAAATTTCTATCCTTTTTTATCTGTTTACTTCCAACAGGGCACTCCTCATACACGTGTAGCGGTAGAGTAAGTTGGAGCGTGGATGAAAACAAAACGATGGGCAAAAACGTTGGGCAAAAACAAAACGTGAGCTAGTCATGATGCCAAGCAGAACGAGAAAGATTCGAAAAGAGGCACGCAATGTGGTGATCACATAGATCACAAAACACTAAAATAAACAATAACAAATAAAACCAAATTCACTTCATCGTATGACGTTGGGAAAAAGCAAAAAAAACAACCAAGGCTTCCTGAATAGAATAAGGGAACCTCAAAAGTTGCAGAAAGCAGACACCGGAAAAGAAAAAAGCCTAGACTAGAAAAGATAGAAAATAGAGCTGAGCTTAAAGGCCTGTAACGGCCGAATTAAATTATATAACAAGCTAGAGAACATAAGAGATTAGGTAAAAAGAAAATGAGGTCGGGAGAATAATAGATAGAGCTAACTAGTCAGAAACCATCCTGTCCCCAGGCAAAGAGGGGGTGGGAGGTAGATTGGAGTTGACAAGGTCCGAGATGCGAAAGGGATCCCTTGAATCTGCAAGCTGCGAACGAGTCTCACCAGAGCGACTAGTATATCATGATAGCTGGGCATCAGTGTTGCGAGAAAGTTCAAGCATAATGCCAGCAATTTCTTTTAGAGTATCTGAGGTATTCTTGTTTTTGTTTAGATCGATAGAGAGCGAAGATTCTTGGGGAATCCAATTCATTTTCTTAAAATCCCTATCAGGACCATTGGTCTTCTCCATGCCGGAAGCTCTGACAGACATAGCAACGCTTTGTTGGGGAATAGAGGAGGTGAGGTTGAAATGATAATTGGCCATGACTATGGAACAAGGAATCTTAGAGACAGACAGAATCAGGTCTATTCTCCGTTGCACGGTGCCGTCTTTGTTGACCTTGCGCCTAAGAGAGGAAAGAGAATGGCGAGAATCAGAATGGCTTGCCAGATTTCTTTAGCAGAGTATTCAGAATGACGAAAATCAGAATGGCTTGCCCTCGAAGCAGATTCTGGAGAACCTTTACAACTCTCCGAAGGACGGAGTTCCTTGGGATTATTCGAGAGTAGAGGCAAGAATCTGACCCTCTTTTCGTCGTTCTTTTCCTTCTTGTTTTTATTTTTCAGAGTCCCAAGAGCGGAGACAAGAGAATTACGTCCATCACCGGAGTTCGAAGGGACACCAGAAGCAGCTCAACCTCTCCCACGTCCTTTATTGTAACGCCGTTAAGAATCGGTATCGGAGTCATTATCCCGACCCGAAGATACAGACCTGGATGCCATCAGTAGAGGGAGTCCAGAAGCAGCCTAAAAAAAGGGTTTTATTTAAAGGGGCGTACGAACGTATAGGCTTAGCTGTAAAGGCAAAATTAGGCTCTATGTAGCAAAAACCCACCCTTCACAAATAGTTATTGTATCAGCAGAAGATTACTGGGAAGAAACTCAGATACTCAAAAAAATAAAAAATCCAAAAGAACAAAAGCATAGATACAGTACAGCCCTAGCGTTGAGAAAACCTGGTTTGAATAGAGAATTCAGATGTTAGGTTCGGGAGAAAAAAGGAGAGGAGAAAAATTTAAAGTTGGAAAAAAAGGAAACGTAAAAATGAAGAAGCGATTTACAGAAAAAAAGCCGTCAAAGGCAACTCCTGTAGAGGCCAGCTACTTTTGTAGTGTATCCCTTGTGTGTTTAAGGTAACCTTGATACGTGTTAATCAAAAGGCCGATATAGTCTATGCCCAACTAAATATGTAAATTGCCAGTTTACTACATGAGTAAGAATCACTACAAAACAAAGCGTAAAAAATGGCTAGGTTTTACTTCTAACTGTTTGGCAACGATGGGCACTGGTAGGCATACAGGGTCTCTTTTGTCCTTACGTATTTCACAGAAGATAAGGAGACAGCAGAAAATTGTTGTTCGTAGAAATCAAGATGGAGTCCAGAGCGTGTAAAGAGAACGTCGCAGAGAATTCACAGAGAACCTTACTTGCTGAACGTTGAAGACCGAATTCACAATTGAGTTTAATTAATGAATTCTGACTCACTCCACTGGCCTTGAATATACATGGACATTGGTTTGGGTCGTAAACATAAGACAATAACGGCAGTGTACTGCTTTCGATAACAAAACTATTTTTTGCAACACCCACCTCAAAAGTTGCACTTTTCATGGTTCTAAATTGTGCCTAAAGGGCTTTATTTTCGCAGACTATGTAAGAAAAACATTTCGCGCATGCGCAGTTTGAATATGACTTACTTTAGGCACTGTTGAAAAAGCTGCGCATGCGCACTTTCGAGATAAGGTACTTTAGACTCTGGCATCGGTAACTTTAGACACTGGCATTGACATCTTCACGATAACAAAAGTTTACACAGTGGCAACACCTGAATTAGAAAATTAAAAATATGTTGACTGGCTTATAAATTATGTAAGTATTTGTGTGCTATTTGTACGAAAATATCCGTAGCAATAAGTTATTATTACGGAAATTTTTCCTTAACAATAAGCTATTGTTACGGAAATTTTTCCGTGACAATAGACTAATGATATGGAAAAATTTCCGGAACAATAACTTATTGTTACGGAAATTTCCGTAACAATAACCTATTGTCACGAAAATTTCCAAACAACTAGCACACATACTTATCTTCCACATGCCCAGTTTTTAGTTTCCCAGTGACAGGTGGTGACAGGGCTTTTGACACAATACTATTATTTTCAGAGAATTTGATTTAAATTTCTCGGATATTGAAATAAAGTTTGAGTATTTTTTTGTCAAGTTTAATTACTTCACATATTCACTATTATCATTAGTGTACCTCGGTGAACTAGGACCCAGGTCGTGCACCAGGTTGAAAGTCTACCACTTGTGATGGGTCCACGAGTTAGAGATATCCCCTAGCGGACCGCGTGAACGGAAAGGTGACGGAATATAGTCAACTTTCAGTGACCATTCCGTGAACTTTCAGTAATATTCAGAATTTAATCATATTATATTAGATATAATTCTATTTTAAATTAAATATTGAATGTAATATGAATATGAAAGTAAATATTATAACTTATAATGATATGAAACTTATTGATAAATGTTTATAATTTAAGAAAATAAAGAATAAAGTTGACATCTATTTCTCATTCTTTATTTTCCCAAATTATCTGCATAAGAAACTGTAAAAATCATAATTTTATTATTATTAAGTAATCATAAACATTTATTAATAAGTTTCATATCATTGTAACTTATAATATTTACTTTCATATTCATATTACATTAAATATTAAATTTAAAATCGAATTATGTTTAATATATGATTAAATTCTGAACATTTTTTACAACTTTGTCAATAATTTCTTTATGAAGGAGTATTAAGATTAACTTCATTAATTCGGTTAATGACAAATTTTTCAATGAGTTTCCGGAGTAAAGGCGGTAAAGTTGCACCCTGTAACTTTAGCCAAAGACCTTAAACACTTTCAAAACAACTTTTTACATTCTACATGCAACTTTGATGCATTTTAGCATCTTTTATTTCATTAATTTTATTACTTAATTTGACACATTTGCATTTTCTAATCTTTACTTTTATTTTTCAACTTCGCACGCAAAATGATATTCAGAGGTGCACGTGAAGTCGCTCGACTGTCAGGCATCATGTTTCTGTAAAATTGTATCGCTGAAAATAAAATAATTGCATTAAGGGTATTGGAAAAACGACCTTAAAAATGGTCGACAGGCTCTAAAATTTTTCGAAATTCAAAACCCCAATTTTTCCGGCACTGGAAAATACGTATATTTAATTTTAATTTTTATTGCGATGAAATTAAATTATACTTACGTGTACTGTAGTGATCTCGCAGTCGATAAAACTTTGTTAATTGTAGATGGGACAA
>JBAGKK010509594.1:0-14095 GCA_037177015.1 Euceroptres primus | reverse complement strand
GACTGCTCGCTCGAAAGCTTTGAATCGAGAACCGTCTACCCCCGAGCCCGGTTCTCGATTCAGAGACGAGTGTAAGATAAAATACAAATGAACTTAGATAAAATTAATTTTACAAAATACCGGGCGCCAGTTATCCACAAAGGATAACGAAGTTTTATTTATTTTTATTTATTTAAATAATCTTATTTAATGTGTGGAACTCCTGAAAATAAAACCAAGAATCCAACAACCAAATTTGGACAAAGACCATGACATGCTCCTATTATAATTCAAAAAAAAAGGATCCTCCAAAAATAAAAAAGAGGAAAGAAAAATGAGAAGGCAACCAACCAAATTTCCTTCCTTCTCTGTTTTTATTTATTATATTTATTTATTTTATTCATTTTATTTTTCATTTTATTATTTCTTTTGTCTTTCTTATTTTTATTATTTCTTTCGTCTTTCTTATTTTTATTATTATCTAATCACAATAGAGAAGCTTGCAAAAATATTCACCAACGTTTTGGTACTCACACAGTACCCTTATCAAGGTAAGAAAAATTTGAGACAGATAGGAACAGCAGTGGAACACTGATGCTCTCTCTTTAATTTTATTTATTCCTACACTCAGGGTGTAGGATCTTTTTAAAGAAGCTAACAGCAAAAGACCAATTTAATGCAATTGCCTCAATTACAGCAACGAAGTTTATTCACAAAAATGTTAGCTAGTTAAGATAGACAATTTTTAAGTTCGTGACCAATGCCACGTGGCCCGAAGGCAGATTCTACACAACACAAGTTATACTAAATATTTAGAATAATGAAAGTTTTTACGATAATATTCAAACCTAATAGAAAGACGAATCAAGTCTAATAACATGAGCTCAAAAATACTAAGCGGTAAAACAAATAGTTGGAAGAAGCGTGATTGTTACCATAACCTCTAAATACAATTAAATGAACCATTAACGCGGAATTAACTCCTATCACGCTCACAAAATAAATCAAACGTATACCTGAGAAATCTTCTACGTAGAGGCCTCCAGTTTTCAACCACTTTATTTTAATCAATTATTAAATCAAGCGAGGACATACTTTAACTCGCTGAAAGTCCGAGAACGATCAACATATAGAAATGGACTGGTGACTCTGTGCGGGAAATGCGAACGGCAATTAGAAAGAGAAGGCAGAGAGTGGTAGACAACCTGTCTCTTTCTGGTCTAAGGTGATCGGTCTAGAACTTTTTCGGCGGTTAGGACTCAGGACTGTACGCTCTCTCTGGATGGTGAATCGACATATAAACCTAAGCACTGACGGCGTCCGGTCCATCGCTCCGGTCCGTTCAACGGTGAAGCGCAGTGATGCCAACTTCGCTTGGGGAAGAAAATGTCTTGTCGCTGACGACACTCACATGTCATTTCACACGAAATTTTTTTTCTTTCATGCGAAGTTGGCATCACTGCGCTTTACCGTTGAACGGACCGGAGCGACGGGCCGGGCGCTGGATGCCGTCAGTGCTTAGGTTTATATGTGGATTCACCATGATGGTCTCTGCGTTCATGCCATGCTCATGGGTTGTAAATATCACAAAGATGATCGTAGATAATAGAAGAAAATATAATGAGAATATATATTTATTTGACTTGAATATTAAAAACTTGAATTATAAAAAGAAGTAAGCTGTGAAAATGACAGTGACGTGTATTGTTTGTCGTCGTGCAGCAGACATTAATAAATGTTTGATGTTTCACAGGTAAGTAAGAATTTAACCTCAAGATACAAACACTATGTGAGCTACGTAAGAAATGTTTTGAAGAAATCTGTTGTTTTCTATTTTTGAACTAGATTCCCGAAAAATAAAAACAGAAGAGAAAAATGGTGTAATACAATGGGTTTGCCAGTGGAAAATCACATAAACACATTTCTACAAGTATTGTTCATGTCATCTCAATATTTTTCACTTGGGGAACATAGCTGTAAACAATCCTGAATTTATTTAATATTTGCAATGCGCAAGGCCCCCGATTCATAAGCGACGCTCTTGCAATAGAAAGAGATAGGTTGCCTGACACTCTCCCCCTTCTCTTTCTAATTACCGTTCGCGTTTCCCGCACAGTCACCAGTCCATTTCTATATGTCGATGCCCAGAAAAACTTCTTTTTTTGTGGGTTCTTGCTTAGCAAAATTCCAGGTTTCTTATGCCCAGAAAAAGAGTGGCGAGAAAAGATGCCACCGCAGGAAGTGCGAGGTCCGGAATTTAATCAGACCAATAGCAGACCGGCGAGTCGGTCACGTAATCTCTCGAGAAAACTCTTACAGACTCGTAACTACTAAAATTGGGCTCTATATCTGACTTAATATCATGTTAAGGATCAACCTATCTCTATCACCTCAGTTCAAATTTACTTTAACTTATTAGGTTTTCTTATAACCTGTTGACAATTGATCTCATACATAAATTTATAACGTAATAAACAATTAGAAACTTATGATTAGGCGCAAGGTATTCAGAACAGTAGGTCCGCCCTCCATCGAGTCCGCACGTTCCTGCCCTCTACTTGGCTTGGCGGGAGAATACAAATACCATCGGATCTCCCATTCCGTCAAATCGATAATCCTCGACCTCCTTCCCTACTATTTGGATCTACTTCGTGATAAATAATCGGCGGAATCCCTCAGATAAATCGTCTCGCTCGGATACATGAAAATATATTTAAACTCAACAAATTAGAATTGTTCTTAAAATATCGAGTGTGCTCCTTTTGGAATAGATGGACTCCTGCTCTGGGATCTTAATATCGCGAATTCAACCTCTGAATAAATGATTCCGCGAAGGTGAGTTCACAAAAGTGATGTGGGAGAATTACCTCATCATAATATACATGTGTGTGTGTGGATGTGTGTGAGTGTGGATGTGTGTGTGAAGCGAAAATGGAAAAATATTCACTCACTAGAACGGGCATTCGGGTCGTCGTTTATTCGCTCGTCGAGTGCGATTACTGTCCAACTAGGGGATAGTTATCGAGAATCTCCCCTTCTCCCACCGATATACACGAGCAGTTCGAAGAGGATACTTCTCTGCGAGCAACGAATCATAGGAAAAAAAAGGAACGAACGTGCCATTAGACGTAGAACTCGGCTAATTTGGCCACAGTTAAGATCAAACTAGCGAATATCGAACGACCTGGAAAGACTGCACGAAAAACGATATACCCCAAAAGAGTTAGTATCAGTTTATATCAGTTTAACCTACTTGAAAACCTATTTCCATTTGATTCATTCTCAAAATTACTTAATATAAAAATATGTGCGAAACAATTTTTGCACGCATTGAAGCTTACAGTATTCTCCAATAAAATCAATTTAGTGGGCTATACAAAATAACTTACTTTTCTTGTGTATGGTTCTTAAGCTGTTTTCCATAATAATATCAGCCACAACTTTCAAATATAATACAAACTAACTTCAAATTTCCATTAACTTCTCGCTGCTCTTCAAAAAGTTGTAATTTTTTATTATTATTTCATTTTTAATTATTATACCTCAATGAAATGGTCTCCTTACCACCCCTCCCCCTAGTCTTTGGGGTGGGTGGTAGTCTGATGTCTTGGGGGTGGGTAATGGTAGGATGTCTGGGGGTGGCTGGTGGTCCGATGTATTGGGGGTGGGTGATGGTCCGATGTCTTGGGGGTGGGTGTTGGTCCGATGTATTGGGGGTAAGTGATGGTCCGATGTCTTGGAAGTGGATGGTGGTCCGATGCCTTGGGGGTGGGTGGTGGTCCGATGTCTTTCGGGTGGGTGATGGTCCAATGCCTTGAGGGTGGGTGGTTTTCCAATGCCTTGGAGGTGGGTGGTGGTCCGATGTCTTGTGGGTGGGTGGTGGTCCGGTATCTTAGGGGGTGGTCCGATTCTTTGGGGATGGGTGGTGGTACGATTCTTTGGGGATGGGTGGTGGTCCAATGTCTTAGGGGTTGATGGTGGTCCGATGTTTTTAGGGTGGGTGGTGGTCCGATGTCTTGGGGGTGGGTGGTGGTCCGGTATCTTGGGGGGTAGTCAGATTCTTTGGGGGTTGGTGGTGGTCAAATGTCTTAGGGGTGGGTGGTGGTCCGATGTTTTGAGGGTGGGTGGTGGTCCGATGTCTTGGGAGTGGATGGTGGTCCGATGTCTTTGGAGTGGGTGGTGGTCCGATGTCTTGGGGGTGAGTGGTGGTCCGATGTCTTGGGGATGGGTAGTGCTCCGATGTCTTGGAGTTGGGTGGTGGTCCGATGTCCCTCTTCTCTCCCTAGGTGCATAATATACTAATTATATGTTACACTTGTGGCATCAGAGGTCAATAATGGGCACTTTTTCTCCATAGGGAGCAAACATACGGCACTTTTGCTTCCTAGGGAGAAAAAGAGCCTAGGAAGCAAAAGTGCCGTATGTTTGCTCCCTATGGAGAAAAAGTGCCCATTATTGACATCTGACGTCATGTTAGCCTGAAAACTGCTACTTCTATCCACGTTTACAGGGGTAAAAGAGACCCTTTATATACCTGTGTTATGAAATAGTATCTTCTAATATACTATTTCATAACACAAGTATATAAAGGGTCTCTTTTACCCCTGTAAACGGGCATAGAAGTAGCGGTTTTCAGGCTAACATGACGTCAGAGGTCAATAATGGGCACTTTTTCTCCCTAGGGAGCAAAAGTGACGTATGTTTGCTCCCTGGGAGAAAAAATGTCTTACTTTTGATCCCTGGGGAGAAAAGGTGCCCATTATTGACCTCTGATGCCACACGTGTAACATATAATAGTATTTTCTCCCCCTAGGTGCATAATATACTAATTATACGTTACACGTGTGGCATCAGAGGTCAATAATGGGCACTTTTTCTCCCTAGGGTGCAAACATACGGCGCTCTTGCTCCCTCGGGAGAAAAAGTGCCCATTATTAACCTCTATGCCCGTTTACAGGGGTGAAAGAGACCCTTTAAATACCTGTATTATGAAAACTATTATTATACCCATAGCAAAGCAATGATTCGATTCAAACAAATTTTGTTTGAAGCCAAATAAATGTGAAATATTTTTTTATTACGTGTTTTCCTTGACTTAGCTGGTAAAATTGAAAACGATTCGTCTTGGGGCGTCAGATACTTATTGTTTGCTGAATACACTCTTGGAGGATTATAGGAAAATGATCCGTTCGAAAAACAGAATAGAACAGATGAGCAGAGAGATCCTTTTCGTTACAGAGCAAAAGCTCAACATCGTATAGGGTACACATGCACAGTTTGGTTTTCATAGGAAGCGAGAGCGAGTGAGCCTAGGTTGTTTGCCGAACATGTTTGTTTGTGTGCTGGCGATCGTTAGTGTGTTTGGCTCGATGATATAATTGTGTACTTAGCTCGTGGTCTGCCCGTCCGAATAGAAGGACAAGTTGGTATTGGTCGAGGACGACGACGCGTTGGCATTGTAACGCAACGGACAGATATCTGTGTTTGCACAAACAGGGATGCGTTGAGCTTTGCGACACCCTAGCCGCGACTGACGAGCCGAAATTGCAACGTTACACCTGAGCTAATGCCCTAAGATAGAGTGATCCAACGGCTTGATACACTCGTGAAATACCTATACAGACAAATACCAATGCAGGCCTGCCAGCGCACAGTGGGACAGGAATACATTTTTCATAACACATCCATGATTTCAGCCCTTTTTCATGTCTATTAAGCGGGGCTAAACCTCTACTTTTCACTCCCTAGGGAGTAAAAAGTAATTTTTACTCCCTAAGGAGTGAAAGTAATTTTTAAAAAGTAATTTTTACTTCCCATGGAGTAAAAAGGGACGTCATGTATGAATAATGAAAAATTATGCATCTATAAGCTTGTATTTTGCGATAATCAGCCTCTCACCGTAAAAACTCTTAGGAAATTTTGGTTGCCTATTGATATGGAAATTTTCGTAACAATAAGTTATTCTTATGGATATTTTTTCGTGACAATAGACTATTGTTACGGAAACTTCCGCAACAATAGACTCCTCTCCGGCTCGCGCTACGAGCTCGTCTACGACTTGTACTGAAAACATATACTCGTCGAAAAAGTCTCTCTTCTCCCCCTAGGTGCAAATATACTAATTTGCGGATAAATTCGTCTGCAGGTTACATTTCCTAACCGATTAAAATTTTTCTTTAAGAAATACTCTGCATTAAATTTCTGACAAACGTAAGGGAAGCGATTTTTCATTTTTGAAAATAACAAATTGCTGTAGTAATAAATAAAGCGAAGAAAATAGGAAATTCCAAAGTATTATTTTTTATTGAAGGGCAAGCAATGAAAATTCATCCTAAATCAGTGAAAATGAATGCATAAGTACTCACAGAATGTAAATAATTTCTTTTAGATGACAAATATATTATCGTAAATAAATTTTATAAACAATTTATTTGATAAATTAATACAATAATTTTATAAACAATAATTTTATAAACAAATACGTAGTTTTTACTTTTTATCAGCACTACACTTTTTATTTTAATTAGGGAATTAATAGGCAGTATGTTATGTAGGTACCAAACAAAATTTGAAAAACCTGAAAATTTATCATTGTTATAAACAAAACACGTAACAGTGACTGGCAAAACGTTGAACATCTTAAATCCCTACTATTTTTCACATTTCCTCGAATTAATGAATTTTTACATTCTCATCAGAGAAGGTATTAGATTTGTGTAAAATTTGAACCCCTCCGTTTTTGGCAAATGTCCATGTTTTGAGATCTCCTGAACCCACAAGAACGGTTTTAAAAAGATCTACCAATTTTCCATTAACCGTTTTTTTTTTAAAGTAATTTTCATTGAAGTATTAATTCAAAATTTTTTTAAAAGAGAGGATACCTGTTCTTGGAATATTTTTAAAAGATTCTTCTAATATTTAAGGGCATGTGATACTTTATGACGTCACTAATTACCTACGATGCATAAAAAATATTCAGTCCTATTTTTAAACAAATAAAGATATCGCGTTGAAACTTAAGAGATTAATAGAAAACATAATGACGCCTGGCTGTTGTGCCTAGTTTTTCAAAAATTAAAAAAAATTATTAAAAAAAAAATTTCAAAATTTTTGAAAAATAAGACATAAAAGCCATGCATCATCATGATTTTTAGTATTCCCTTAAGTTTCAACGCGAAATCTTTATTTGTTTAAAAATAGGACCGCTAAATATTTTTTCACGCTGTCGGTAATTCGTGACATCACATTAGTATCACATGTCCTTAATTTGGCAAGGTCGAATGTTATACATAGCGAACTTTGTTAGTGCAGTGATATAAATATATTCCTGGATCTCTCTTTTTCGTTTATTCATACTCTCTTGGGTTGGACGTGTTTAAAAAAAATATTTTATAGGCGACTTGGAATTTTTTTCGGAAATTTCGTGGTTTAATATGGTGGACTTTTTGGCAATCATCCATATAAGATTTTCTCATTTTTCCAAGTTTTTGTCTAAAATTTTAGATAAATATCCCTAATTTTTATTCCGCTTGGAAAATTTTTTATCTGTAACTGCTGTGATAAGCTGTTTTGTTTATTCGTATGTGTTGTTTTATTACAGGCAAAACACGAATTTTAAATAAAATTTTATGAATGTAATAAACTTTCCTTCACGAGGCAGTAGGTTTATGTAAGTAGACAAAAATAGGTTTGCCAGCACATCACACTTTACCAGTATAAAAGTAGTTACCATATTTTTCTGAAACGAAGAAAGACTTTTTTGTTCCACTTGTCCATACTTTTCTGAAACGAAGAAAGATATTTTTGTTCCACTTGTCCATATTTTTCTGAAACGAAGAAAGAAATTTTTGTTCCAGTTGTTCATATTTTGCTGAAACGAAGAAAGAAATTTTTGTTCCAGTTGTCCATATTTTGCTGAAACGAAAAAAGACATTTTGTTCCAGTTGTAAGTATCGCTTTTCTCTTGTAATAGTGTTTCAATAACAATTGAAAAAAGAATTATAAGTACCTCTTATCCAAAAACTCACAATAATTAGTTTTTATGAATTACTTTTCACAATTATTTTCTATGAAACGTATAAAAAATTTTAGTGACTTGCATATAGGTAGTTTCCCCTATTTCTATTTGGGGCACTCGATCCATATCAAAGGCAACAAGTGGGTCATCGATTTCCTTTATTTTTTCTTATTGTATAGAGTTTGGGATACTAAATACTGATGTCCCAAAGGATTTTGCAAAATTTGCAATATTTTGGCAGATATTCTTGATTGCAAAAATTGGAGCTTTGAAAATTGGACCACATTTTAACCATTTTTATTTCGGTTAACAGTAATCGGTCGAAAAAATTGGCCATTTCAACAATTCATTTATCTCTGCACAAATTACTTAAATAAACCGTTCGCTGGCCATAATGAACGCAGAAAAACTTAAAGATCTTAAATATTTTATTCAGAATTTTATTTAATTCTTATAAATAATTTTTTTAAACATACACTCCAGTGTATCAGTTTTTTCTCGGGAATCATTATTTGGACTTAAAATCATTGTGACTTATTACCATAATAGTCATATTAACAAAAAATTGTTATAAAATAATTATTATAAATTATTTATACATTTATAAACAATTTTTTTAACTAATAGGGACCATTGGCAGACCTATGGACATAACAGAAAAGTTAATGTTGGTATAAGAGCACTTGATCAAAACGTGTTCTATCACGGATAATAGGGTGGTTCTTATTTGGGCGATGTCCTCAAATCTTCGATCAAGGTAAAAAAAAAATTTTCCTCAAAATTTCCGGAAAATTTATCAAGATATAAAAAAAAATTTTCCTCAAAATTTAAAAGAAATCGAGAAATATTAACACGTGCCTCTAGGCTACTGAAATTTTAAACGGAAAATACATGTAATTTTCTCTGAAAATCACTCAAACTTTTTTCACGCTCATAATAATTTATTTCAAATTCTCAAACTTTGCGTTGGTGTAGTACATATTAAGGGGTTTAAAGTCTAATTTTTACCCATTTTTTTGAACATTTCTTCTCTTCTTGTAAGCCCGATGAATATGCCACTATCACATGATGTTTCCATTTTCCTTTAAGCTTACAAGTAGAGAAAAAATTTTCAAAATGATTGGTAAAAATTAGAGGTTGAACCTATTATTCTGTACTACAACAACGCAACGTTTGAGAATTGTAAATAAATTATTATGAGCGTGAAAAAAGTTTGCGTGATTTTCAGAAAAAATTAAATGTATTTTCCGTTTAAAATTTCAGTCGCCCAGAGACACGTGTTAATATTGTTTGATTTCCTGCGAATTTTGAGGAAATTTTTTTTTTATACCCAGATCAATTTTCCAGGTGGTCATCGAAGATTTCAATCAACCAAATAAGAACCACCCAAACGAATAACAATTTTATTTGTTATTTCATTCTTTATTGGGCAAATAAACAATGTAAAAATTCATATTTCGGTCATTTTTTTAAAATTCCAACATTTTCTGCATATATTCGTATAACAGCATGTTTTTCGTCCGATCAATACTAACCGTGATAAAAATTGTTAAAATGTGGTCCAATTTTCAAAACTCAAATTTTCATAATCAGCCATATCTGCCAAAATATTGCAAATTTTGCAAAACCCTTTGACACGAGTATTTTGTACCTCAAACACTATACAGAAACAAAAAATAAGGGAAATCGATGACGCAACTTGTTGCCTTTGGCATGGAGTGCCCCAATCGATAATGATACGAATAAAGCCAACAAGACTTTTAGATAAAAAGTATCGTCAATTTTTAGAATTACCTTCTAATAGACAAGACAAATTGAATATTTTTGTAATATCTACATTACATATAATATTATACATTATATATAATATTGTATTTTTTGCAGTATAAAAAGGAATTTCAAAAAGTTCCATAAGGCAGAGAAAATGCATATCTTAACACTGTTCTTTGCGTTCATTCTATGTGGCGTTTTTTATTTTGCATCTGCATTTGAAACCATAACTTATGATGATACTGAAGAAGCTATCAGTAAGTATTAATTTAAAGAATTTTCCTAACTTTTTCTAGAAATGTTTACTTAGGATCAACCAAAAATGCGTTCTGAGCAAAAAAACCACCGACATTTATCAATATTTGGAGAGTTGGAATATTATTAACCAGAGGGTCAATCGAAATCAACAAGATGAATTATTGGAACTGTTTTAATAACTATTTTTCATATAATTCAATTATTATTATTTGAAAAACTTTTGGTTTTATGAAATATGTTTTTTTCACTAATAAAATAGGTGTTACATATAATTTTATTTTACAGGAAACTGTATTCAACCATACCCACTGGATAGAATAAACAGAAATAACTATTGCGTTAATAATCCGTTGTTCGGTAAATACGTCTATCGTTTAGCAAAATG
Source organism: Euceroptres primus (assembly GCA_037177015.1). Classification (NCBI taxonomy): domain Eukaryota; kingdom Metazoa; phylum Arthropoda; class Insecta; order Hymenoptera; family Figitidae; genus Euceroptres; species Euceroptres primus. The sequence continues at coordinate 3,686 of JBAGKK010509594.1, read as the reverse complement.
TATGTTTGTTTTCTACAACTTTACAATCAATATATTTTTAATCAAATTTAAAACATTTTATTGTCTATAAATCGCCTTAACAGGAAAAAATTCAAAAATAATATTATATTTACTATTTAGAAGTTAATTTTAGTTTAACTGTTTAAGTTAAATAATATAGGTATAAATTTTATTAATGTCAGAATGTTATATTTTAATTCCTTTAATGAAAATGACAAGTTTGTTTTATATTTTGCAGATATTTGTCTTAAAAGTGTTCATCAGGGAGAAGGGTATGCCATTGCTTGTACAACTCCGTATGAACAACAATTTAGATGGAAAGCTTTAAGGCACTAGTGATCGGACAACGATTCAATGTTCGGACACACTTTTGGAAGTTCATACATAAAAAAGTATTACATTCTACCAATAGTTTAAAAACGTTAGAAAGTTAAAAAAAGGTTAAGAAAGGTTAGAAAGCCAATCTCTTTCATATGCCAGAACTTTTATGACATTATAACAATTTTATTCAGAGAAAATAAATATTCATCCGACCACTGATACGTGTCCGGAGACCAGGGCACTTATTCTATAATTTACTTTCGAAAATACTTAATTTAACCTGTAATATATTATGAATAAATATAATGTATGATCTACAAAAAATTTGTTTTTCACTGAGGGCTCACACCCCATCATTTTGCGTTTTTAAACTGCCGGGAACAACAACAGAGCCGTAACTATACAATAAAAAAGAATAATTAAAATCGTTGCACCTTAAAATATTTTGGATTTAATTCAGTAAAATTTTGTCTTAATTTAAGCAATTTTTGTCTAAATTTAATACCACATTACCTGAATTTCAGAATTGAGTGTTAAATTCAGAATCAATTTTGCTTAAATCAAGACAAATTTTACTGAATTTAATCTAAACCATTTTAAGGCGTAACAATTACAAGTATTTTTTTTGTAGGCATCACTAGAGTATAATGCGTGCGTATACTAAATTTCAAACAGTTTCTATAATATTTGTCTGAGTGAAGACGATTTATGTTTTAAAAAATAATTGAATTTCGGGAAATTTTTTTTTCACTTTTTCAGTTTTATTATTAAAAATATAAATCAGGGGGAAAACTTTAAATAGAAAAAAGTTCCGTCTTGTCGTTCTCTACAAGTCCATATTTTTTTATTTCACTTTTTTGAACTTGAAAATTTGGATATCACAAGACGTTTGGACAATAGTTTTTCGCGTTTTCGAGCGCTCGTCCCCTTCTTGCATCCGGCCCCTCAATTTTGGTTAAGATATCTCATAAATTGACTGAGATATTCCATTTTTAATGCTTAAAATATTTTTCGTCATATCGGCATTTTCATTTGGCTTTTTCTCGATCTCATGACGAAAAGCACTGTATTTGCCATGTCCAAACAAGAATTTTGGCTCGAGCGATTAAATTCCTCGGCTTCGCCTGGTGATTTAAACTACGCTCTCACCAAAATTTGCGTTTAAACTTGGCGAATAATGTACTATTTTGTTACAGATAATAATTCTCGGTAGCGCATTGTCTTATAATCCGCGTTTCGGTCTATGGTTGATTTTTTGGCAAAATAGATACATATTTGAATTTTTTAGTATTTTTAGTATTTTTTATTATAATTTTTAGTATCTTTTAGATTTTCTGCACCATTGTGAGAAAAGCTTGATAGAAGTGTGTATGTAAAAGAGAAAACAATATTGATTAAGTGACTGCTTGAAAGAAATGTGGGCTTACTCGCATATTCATGTGATAATAATGTGAAAAAGTTGGCGAAAAAATTCATAAATTTCGTCGAGGATAACGGACCAAGGAAATCGCTCCAAGCAGCAATAGATGAAATTGAACGAATTTTCTGGAACCTTGGCTGCGGCGGTGGTGCGCTGGTGCGGCGTTATCTGGCCTCTGCTCGGCTCGCCCTCGGCTTCTCGAGGGCAAGCAGGCCAGGCTCTTTCCGAAACAAAAGCTCGTTGTAAAACGACCAGTAAAGAGTCGAATGGGCGTATTAATCTCGGGTATAAAGTAAGATAAGTGGGCCGCGGCGGCCAGTCCGCGTAGTGAGTGTAGTAGAGGGTCGAATATCTGGCTTCACGAAACTAATTCCAGCCTCTAATGGTTCTGCCAATAGCAATTTCTATAGAACCGAATAGTGGTGATTTCTAGATCTAAGAGCTGAGAAACTTTTCTCGGTTTTCCGAGAGAGCAAAAAAGTGCGAGAGGGACAACACTAGCGTAATTTACTTTCCCTTACCCTCTGCTAGCAGCATATACAGTACAGTTCTTCTCTGAATGTACGACGGAGATGCATACGGAAAAATGATTGAAATAATACATTTCTACTCTCCGAGATGAAAGAAAATCTTACAGAATTGATACGTTTTTCTCCACGCTATTCATTTCTGTTCCACTCTCGTTCAACGATAATTGGTAAGATCCTTTTGAATCTGCAGGAAGGTTTTACCTTTAGTTTCCGGTGTTATATAAAATAAAATCCCAACGGAGATCCAGGTAATTGCCGTGAAGATAAAGAAAGGCAAACCGTGACCGTAACCCCAGGTGACTGCGATTAAGAAATACAGTTTTAAACTGATTGTTACCAGTAAACCACCCACGATTCCTACAATGCAAGTGCACATGGCTTTGACTTGAGAAGCAAATATCTCGGATGAGATAATCATCGTCAGAGGAACCGTGCCAATATTTAATGAGAAAACGATAAGTACAACAAACATTAGAGCTAGTAAGGCGTACGGAGACACATCTATTTCAGTGTGATCTTTTGTGTAAAAGTAGAGAGCAAGCACAAGTTCGGAAAAGCCTGATATTATTCCCGACAGCAATATCAAGGGTTTTCGGCCCCATTTATCTACCAAGAAGGCAGTGGAAATTGAGGCCAGCGTCTGCACAATACCCACAAACAAGTTGGCAAACTCTGAAGGAATTGGACTGGCCAGGTCCTTCAAAATAATCTGGCCATAATTAGTTAAGACCACATAACCCCCCAAGTATTGAGCAATCAGCAAAAACATTAAGATACTGAGCGCACGTCGATTCGCTGGCACAGTGATGATTTCTTTGAAAACAACGGTGCTTCCTGCAGGCGAGTTTTTAACTTGTATGGAATCCTTAATAATCTCCAATTCCTCCGAAGCATCTATTCTGCCACGAAGCTTCTCCAATGTTTCTTCAGCCTCCTGCATCCGACCAACCATTCCAAGAAAGTAAGGCGAGTCGGGCATGAAGCAAAATAAAAAGACAAAGCAAATTGTCATCAGGAGATTCATTCCTGCTACCATGGGTATCGACAAAGGTGGTCCCACTGCGAAACCATAGACCATTCCAAGATTAAGCATTATAGGTAATGTAACACTTGCAGCTCCACGTGATTTTGTTGAAGCTATTTCGCCTACGTACATTGGACATACGCAGACGGCTATTCCAAGAGAAAATCCACCCATGAAACGGGCTACCTGTAAGACCTGCGAATTGAAAAATCCTTTGTAAATATCCTTCAAGAGAGCAAGGTCGCACAGTGGAAAAAAGCACCTTTTCTTGACAGAAAACGACTGACACTATAATTGAGGGGCCGGATGCAATTAGGGGACGAGCGCTCGAAAACGCGAAAAAGTATTGTCCAAACGTCTTGTGATATCCAAATTTTCAAGTTCAAAAAAG
>JBAGKK010509583.1:0-14095 GCA_037177015.1 Euceroptres primus | reverse complement strand
TCCACTCAGGCCTGGCAGGCGGACATTTTTACGTTCGTCATCACAAGTCGAATCTCTCACGTGAAAATTGGCCTTATCGGTATCGCGTTGCCATTTATGTTGTGGGCTTACGATCTTGTATATTGTCTGGTTTCAGCACGATTTGCTTTTCTGAGGTCTACCCTACGTAACAAACTCACGCGATAAACCCTTCCCAACCCTTGCTAACTGTATGGCTTCAATTCAATTGAATCCTTGATTTTTCATTAGTTTGGAACTTCATGAGGAGAAATTGGCAAAGAACACATTTAACTCTTTTTAATGCTGTGCGAGAACCTGAAGCGGAATGGAATTGGAACTGAATTTGGATTTTCTAATTTTAGTTTGTGGCAACATTGCCAGCGGTTCCTTTTGTCATACAAAATGCTTTTGTCATACAAATGCCTCTTTTCCCTCTTTATCCCTGATAATAACTGTCCCTTTTCCACGGTTTAGTCCCTTTTGGCAATTAAAACAATAAATCGCTGGCAGATATAATAGGTGATAGAATATGGACCCTGAAAATATCATTAAAGTGAATAACATCCAAAATCATTTCCCATAAAATGACGTCACTGTCACTTAGGAATCTCAAACAGTAGTTTTTTGGTCAAGATTATCACTTTGTAAAAGAGAAATCAAACTCACGTCAGTAGTTAAGGCCAACTATGGGGCGACGAAAGGGACGTGGCCTCCGCTCAACGGCGTTGTTTACATAGCTGTACGACATTCTGGCGGTTTGTTTGGATAGACGAGGTCAATGACCGTGAGCGCTGGGACTAATGGGTCGAGTAAAGGATTGGGATGAATAGTGGGGAAAGTGGCGTAGAGTTCCAGAAATTGAGGATTCCGATCTGGCCTTGGATAAGACAGGGAATTCCGTGTAGTGGTAGACGCAAGGGAGATGTTGGGAATATGACTTCATATTCTTGGAATAGGGAATTCCTGTCTGGAGACGAAGTTTCGGGTAGAGGGAAGACTTTGAGGTTATTTATAGGCGTTGATGATGCAAAATATACAGAAGCACGTACGCATGCGCCGATATTTTATTTATTAGCTGTAATAATTTAATTTTAATAAAAAATTAAATTTTTCAAATATAAATAACGTAAAAATAAGAACTGATAATTTGAAATAATAATAAATTTAAAAAATATAAAAACTCAACCTACTAAGAAAGGATAAATACAAAGAGGAATAAGTAGTGCTTAAAACTATGCAGATAAATTTATTCCCATTAAAAAAATACATCTAATTAACTCTAATAAAACCGTTTTATAATGATTTAAAAAAAACTTAAGATGATTTTACAGCTAAAGAATACTTACACTTAAAATTATCGAATATTATAAACTCATTGAATGTCGTAATTGTCGATAATGTTATGTCATTGAGTAATGTTAGGATTTTTATTTCCTTCTTCTGTGCAAAAAAGATTTTTATCTCACCACCTAAGACGAGAGAGGGTCCCACACATGTAAAAGTAATAAACAGAGGAGAGAGAACATAGATGTTTATAAACACAAATAGGCTCTTAAAAGTAACATGTAGCGCAAGAAAAACTTAAACGTATTTCATGAGATTCACAATATTTATGATAGCATCACGTCCCAACGACATTATTATTGTTATTATTATTATTATTATTATTATTATTATCATCAACATTAATATCACCATTATTATTATGCATGCTCTGTACCCTATGCATTACATGCTGCGGTTATCATTATCATCAATATTATTATTAATTAACGTACATGATGTGTACTTCATTTATCACACATTTGTATTACTCAATTATATTTGTAAGTTTTGTGACTATGACTTGCTACCTGTTACTTGACACGCGACCAGCGGCAACCGACAGCATCTTAGGGATCATGTCCCTTTTAGCGGTCTCTCCGCCCTCAAAGCAGACACTGACGTGTCCTCACCCTAGGACCATTAACGACTGATTGAGGAGTAGACGAAACTAAAATTAGAGTACAGGGTGCCAGCAGGCAAAATAAGAAGACGCTATGTGTAGGCAATAGGTAAGCCAGCTACCATATTTATGATATAAGCAGCGGTTCCAGGACCCAAAAGGTTAGTTCAAACACCAGAGCTCACCACGTGCGTTGGGTCACTCGAGGCAACCAGTCAGTCTGAATCGAGTCTTTTTTTAGTCTTTGAAACACGCCGGAAAAACTCTGTTAAGAGAATTTCGTGTTCCTAAGCCAAACTCCATTAGAAATCTCCGTTGGTTGATTGTGAAGTGAAGTTGAATATAAGTTTTGTACTATTCGATTCACTATGTCTTATTGACTTCATTATAAAATTATTATTTGTAATAGAACGGTAGAGTGAGTGCATGTGCGAAGTGAGTCCTTCGTATCTGAAGGAAACGAGATTGATTCTGGAAAGCATCCGATTCCAAAAGTATCATTCATTGCTCCAGAATCCCAAGCATTTGAGTAACCGATCTGGCAACCAATTTGAGGACTACGGTTCCAGATTTCTGATACCAGCAATCCTTTGGAGAGCATCCACAGCAGCCTACCACTAGTTGAAAGAACTATTGGAATAAAATCCGGTAAGTCTTATTTTTAAAAACTACTAGATACAAATCTTTTCTAAGAGTTCAGTAACTCAACGATTTCCTTTATTTCCAGGTTGGAATCAGAGACGAGACCAACTTGAAAAGAGGGATAACTGCCGGTGCTGTCAAGTCGTAGAAAGTAGCGTCCCTAAAAGCCTAATTTACGTAACTTCTGTAACTTTAAGTAATAAATTGATTATAAATGGTATCTCTTATTTCACTTTCATTTGGCTTGTCCTTGTCCCAGGATTAGTTTCCTTATAAGACTAACCTAAATCGAGGAAGTTTTAGGGAACGTAATTCTGTGATCAACTTCCATTAATTAGATATCAGACTTATTAGGTAGGACGTCACAATAGATATAGTGTAGCGAGTTGTGACGAACAAGAATGAACACAGTATTCAAACTGAGTATTAATCGACCTATGATAATAATGGCCACCTTGAAAACTGTGTTTAGGTCTATGCAAAACTTTCGATTTAATTTTACATTTACTTAAAAGCTTTTTGTGTAAATTCGCAACAATACAATGATTTTTCACTAAATTGTTCGTAAAAACCATCTAATTGAAATCCATTATCCTAGTCAACAACACGGACATCTTTCATCTAATTGTTCGTAAAAAGTTTAGTGAAATCAAAACAAAAGAATCTACTACACATATGATGCGAGAACATAATTCAAAACTGAACATACACGTCTAAAGAGGCACTTCGTAACTCTTTCGAGTTCCATCGGAACATGGTGCGATTTTCACGCAGGCGATAAAGATGTTGAGGAATAAGAAGCGGTAATCTGTGACTATTAAAGTACGTTCTTCGGTTATTGCAATCGACGTGTATGGCAACCCAGTGGCTACTCGGTTTTGTATGGCCATCAATACTAGCAACTATACAAGCCGGTCTCATCCACATCTTGGGAATCCGATTCGCTGGGAACACCCCAATCGTATGCCTTGGTATTATCTGTAGAGCTTGAAGAATCTGTAGACTGTCCATTCCTTTTCAAAGCACTGTCAAGACGAGGTAAATCTAGCAGCAAATGTCTTATCTCAGCCGTGCTAGGTGGATACAAATTTTTTTCACAGAGTTCTGGATGTTATCTACTACCGATCTTGTTGCCATCAGCGTTGAAAATGTTTTAATTGTAGAATTAAAGTTTTCTCCAAGTGAGGGTGTACTTTGTTTGGAGAGAGGGCTTTTGCACAATGACATTTCTTTACATCTGTGTCCTTAAATCAAAGTTTTTAGTTCATGTGCATTATTAATTGCGCAAGTTAAATAATTTTCCTTCTTGACTCTGTGATGGAGACAGTATTCTTCGGTGAAATCCAGTTTTTTTAAAATTCGGACATATTAATTCCTCGAAATTGAAAATCTGCCTGCTTCTTATTATTTTGGAAAAGCTGAGCATTTTCTCGGCCACATGTATATATGTGGTCTAATGTTTTGGCGACATCATGAAGATTTGAATGCAAGTACTGACGTCTCCCTCAGACCATTCGATTCCGTGAAAAGAACACAATAGCCAGTTATTTTTGTTGTCTCGTAGCACTACAGAGATCCGCGAAAGGAAAAGTGACAGAAAAAATCCTCTTTTTTAATCGTATCGGCCAATATCGTATCGGCCAATTTAAAAAGTAAATTGCTCTCCTAAAAAATAGTGTCTGATAACAATCGACATAGAGTTTATTTTTAATAAAATCCGGCTGCAGAGGTTTTGAAGGGATTTGTGTATCATTAACGTAAATGGATTAAAACTAATCTTATAATTCTAAAAATTGAACGGATTAAGTGTTCTATTCCCATTAAAGGCTCATTATCGACAAAGCTAATGATTATTCTTTTAGGTTGTGACGTGGTTTTTTTCACACGTCACTTGAAAAACTCGATTTGCCGGAATTTTTCTCATTCCATAAATTCGCGAAATGGTTCACAGAGCATGGTGCCAAACCCTTCCAAGAAAGAGCACTTTTGATAACTTAAGAATTATTATTTAGACCTTTGTTTGATTTTTTGTTAATGTAACCGAGCAAAGAAATTGTTTTGAGAGTGTTCCAAGCTTATATAGATAATAGATTCATCCATGTTATGACGATTGGATGGATTGCTGGAGTTTAATGGAGAGAACTGCAATCATGGGATTTGAATTCTCCCGCTCGGACAGTGAGAAGGCAGTAATATCGACAGCCGAGCAGACTACCTGTCCAGCAGCAGCGTTACAATTTTGCGAACCCTATGCTAGTTCGGAAAAATTTAACTCAAATAAATCCCAAACTACGCATACCTGTCAACAACTTCGTGTATTCAAAGACACTTGTTTTCATAGTGCTTAATAATAAGCCTTTTCTAAGGCATTTAGATACAATCGTGCTTTGAAGTTGTGAATGCGCAGGGATATATTCCGTGCAAATACGAGTCTGTAACCTTGAGCGATCAAATCGACTGATCATATGATCACGAATCTCGAACTTGATTGGATTATGCAACTCTCTCCTTCGATTTCCTCCCGGTAGCATTTCCTATCGCCACTCTTGCTCTGCGAAATGACTGGACAGGATGTGTTCCCGAATAGCCGTCGTATTGGAATTTATAAATTTTAGTAAAGAATTTAAAGTGTACTTTGTCGACTTAAAAATGTTTCAGGTTAGTCGCTAATATATTTTGGCAAGGGGTTTGGTTGACTTGTTTTGATCGAGTTTCAAAGAAAGTAGATTGAATGGTAAATTTTGAGGTTAACCACGTGTTATCAGTCAGAGTGCTTCCTCTATTACCAAAGTGCTCTTTAATGGATTAGTTTAAAGTATGGTCATCTCGGTAAAGGGAATTGTTTATTTTCCTGTAATAATGTCAATTTGGATCGTTAAAATCGGAATTTATGTATATTGAACATCTTTGGATTTTTGAGATTTTTAATTTGAAAGTTTTCTGATTATTTTTGGTACTTCATAATTGAAATTTTACAGTGTATCGAGTCTGTCTACTCAAGCTATATTAATCAATTTTGTTTACCGAGTTTAATTTAATTGAGGTTAAATCAATTTTTATTGACGTACTTGAGACAATTTAAAGAAAATTGGTATTTTGCTGTTGGTTTCTGTAAAAAGTTCCTAATCCCTGAGTCAAAGTAAATAGAAACTTATTATTCTACGCAAATAGCCGGTGCCCAATATTTTAGTTTCTGAATTAATTTGTATTTTGTATGATTAATTGATTTTCTACCAATTTACGTATCAAGTCTGACTAAGCTTGCTCACATGGTAGCTGACCGAGAATAACATTGTTCAGAGTTTCCCCGAGAACACCACCGTGTAAAGTACGCGCCTTGACCTCGACTCTGGTAATCTAATACTTTGGTGTTCCTTGAGTACGAGCTTTTGCGTACGCGAGTGAAATACGGTGGATAATTTTTTAAAGGCGCATAAAGAGTGACGCTTCTGCAAAGTGTAAACTGCAACTTTGTGTCGGGTCCATGATGATGAATGTATCTTTTGTACGAACGAGCCGAAGCCGCATCTCGACGCCGTTAAGAAGAAATTTGCTTTGATTGAAAACGTCGCAATCGAGATGACCGATTAGATCTATTGCCTCGCCTGCAGAAAAGTAAGCTTTGTGGGTATCGAAGCCTGTATTCTCTGACGTCAAGTCCTCCATTTTCACCGCAGTGTCTACACAACACAATGCCACTGTCAGATGACTCCTTTTTTCCGCTGGTCCATTAATTGAGTAATGTTTCTAAGCACGCTCTGTACGCGTAAGCATTTTTTTGTGGAGAAACGAGAACATTATTGAACATTGAATGAAGTGCCTTCCAAATTCTTACCGAGATCGATGTATTCCTCGCCGTTATCTGGAATGACAAATTCTATCGCAGAGTCGTTTGAAGAGACCGGTATGTAATGTATCCATTGCGAGCTTTCAGGAGAAGTCTGTATCTATGGAAGCAAGAAAAGATCTAATTCAGTCTTTAAATACTCGCGACGTTTGTTACTCCGCGAACATCCGTCAACTGAGCTGTCAAATTTTTCGCTGCAATTTTATAACCAGATCCATTCATAAGATTTTCAATCTTGTTCAGTACCTTTCTTTTTAAAGTTTCGCCAGATACCTTAAAACGTGTTTTGATGGCGTGTTTAAGTGGAACCTTTTCATCATCATTTAAAACGTACACTCCCGCACGCAACGCTTCCTTACCGACAGTACGTGCACCGCCTGCCAGTATCGGTAATACTCGTTGAAAAATTCCGCCGAGAAAGCTTCCGATTCCATATCCTCTCTGGTAGCTCGGGCGAACATAAACTTTTCTCACGCCGCCACCGCCGACCTGTGCGCTGTAATAATCTACGTAACGAATCATTTTATGGTGTCATGTAATTGCTCTAATCAATTTTTTTAAAGGGTACCAAACTCGAATGGTATCTGAAATCCAAGATGACCTCTTACATCTATCTCGATAGTACGAAATTCTGTATGTAAAAGAGGAGTGTAATTAGGTGAAGAAAATTCAGTAACCAGTGTAGATTCAAAAACGAAATTTCGTATGTCACCTGCGATAATACGTAAGAGTAGAGTCGTCGTCGTCGCCGTTGTGGTCTGTTGGCATGATAACTTTATAAATAATTTACAGATCAACTTGAACTTTGGCACACTTTTTAGTATGCAAAAATTAAGGTCGAGTTCGTTAGCCAGCTATATTCGACCGAAACTTAAGAAACTAGGGCCATTTTAAACTTTTTGAAAACAATTTTTTTGAGAAAAACAAATATTTAAGGGCAGTTCTAGATTGCTTTCAGAAAGCTCTAGAATCTATCTAAATGACAGTTTTCCAGCAGACCAATATTAACGACATTATAGCATCAAAAAACCTTTAAAAAATTCAAAATCTAAATTTGGAGGAAATATAAAAAATCTGCTCACTGAAGTTGTACATATTCTCATCAAATGGCCACTCCCACGTCCGTACATATTTTTCAGAAAGCTTTAAATAACAAATCCTAGATTTAAATATTTATTAGGCCCATTGTTTTGTCCAGATCCTAAATTTTTATTTTTAAAAATTACAAAATTACACTTTTGTTCAATAAAAAACCAAATGGCGGAAAATCCTCAACACTGTTTTCTAGAGCTCCACCAGAGGAACAAATTTTGTCTGCTGTGTTTTTTCGTATCTCGCGTGGTTCTCTCAGAAAATGCAGATTTTCTTTTTTCTTAACCCACTTATTTTTTTTTTGTCCCCAAATTCAAATTCAACGTAATAGAAAGGTCAACTTTACTTGAGAACCACAGGAGACAAGGGAAAATAGCTCAAGACAGTCTTGTAGAGCTCCTTCGAATCTCGCATTGTTCTCTCGGAAAACTCAAATTTTTGTACAATTTTTAAATTTTTTACATTATCATCACTATGGCAGTGTATTAGATTTATTTGAAATTTGACGCCCTGTCCACTGTTTTCGGAGGTTTGAGACTCTTTTAATAGCAATAAAAAAAATTTTTCCACTGCAGTTTCGATACATTTCTTCACGCCCTTTATATTGAGCATATGCATTTTTCCAAAAAATCAATATTTGGCCTGCTAAAATGAAGGTCTAAGATAAATTTGACTTTTTCTTAGAAATAAGACACGCTTGTTGCTCTTTTTTGGTTTCAAAAGAAAGCGCAGGTTTTTTCCTATCAGGCCATATAGATCAAATGTGGACCTAGAATTTTTAATTCATGAAAATAAGCGTTGAGTACTCCGGTACGCTCATGACGCTGGCGTGTCGTAGTCCCTTCATTGTAACGTTTTTACGAAAAGCAATGATATATGCTAGTATATTTGATCACTCACTGATAAATTTTAAAAAAATTTTGAATTCTGAACAATTAAGTTATTGAAGAAGTGATCGGGTCGAATAAGTGAATTTATGGATATTTGATAAAGTTAAATTGAAGTTCCGAGATATTTTGATGTTGATGCCTTGTCTTCTCGCCTTTAGCATTTTTAGTGATAGTTGGTTTCACTTTGTTGTCGGATTCCCTAGCTGAGGACAATTTCTTTAATTGAAGTCTCCCATCTTTAGTAGGTATGAATGCATGGTATTGCAAAGTTCCTTTAATAGTTCCTGCAACATTAAATTTGCTTTTCAGATCTTTAGCAGCTGCTTCGTGATCTTTCTTGCTACTAAAAATTATTTCAGTTTCCTTGCGTGGCACGGTTTGGTGTGGCACTTCTTTGCCCACTGAAATAGAGCTGGAGCTTCTAGGATGCGATCTTTAACGGAACATTGTAGGCTATATCTTGCTGGATTTCTTTTAATATTCGCCTCTATTTCATCATATGCTCTCTTACCATGAGCAGTAGGATGGAAATGCTACTCTGCTAGAATTCCGAAATCAGTCTAGTAAGCTAGGAGATTAGCGAAATTTCTTTTGTTTTTAAAATGTTGACCTTCTCCGTCTGTGACGTAGTAGACCTTTTTGACTGAAAAATTTGCCTCAAGATAATTTAGAGTTATCTTCTGCTACTCATAGACGGCAACAGTGTCATGACTCAAATTGTCCTATATTGTTATAGAAAATAAAAACCTTTAAAGAATCAAAAAATATTAATATTGTCATTTCATTTGCTGACTTGTTTTCGAGTGTTCACAAACCCTCTTTTAAATTGGCTAGAGGTCTCATTACATGTTCTCACTCATTTCTAGGGAATGGAGTTGAAATACCTAAACGGTCAGCAATAGGTTAGTTAAAGAACAAACTCTCGTCTGGACTTGACAACATCCCAGCTACCCTGATTATGAATTACTGTCCAGTTGCGTTGTTGTGCAATTTCTCCAAGATACTGGAGATGTTCTTGAGTGAGATCATCTGATCATATTTGAGCCCTGTTCTTTCTTCTTCCCAACATGGATTTGTTCCGAAAAGGTCTACTGTAACTAACCTTGTCACATTATTACAAATAATTGAATCTTCTTTATTATGCAGTTGACAGGTTCAATATGCAAATTGATAATATGGTTAGAGAGGCTAATCGATCTCTGGGATTTTTATTTCGAGCGTGTAAAAGGATTAATAGGTCAAATACTTTCAGAACCAATGTTCTGTATATAAGTAATACAATTATTACTTATTCGTGAGATTCAGGCTAGAGTATAAAATGGTGGTGTGGCAACCTGATACTCACTATTTGGTAGAGGCTATAAACAAATGCCAAAAGAGGTTTTTAAAGTTTTTGAATTGGAAAACTGTAGGTCAGTTCTTACCCCCGGGCTCAGACTATCAGCAATTCCGTAATGGATTTAACGAGTGGACTCTAGAAAAACGAAGAGCTGCTAGCATGATCATTTTTCTCTTTAAAATTTTGAAAAGCTACATTGATAGCCCATTTCTTCTGAGTCAGATTACATTACAGTACCTCAATATTCTGCACTTGCTATTGTGCCATTTTATTTCCATAGCTCTGGATCTAAAACTCCAATTCAACGAACGTGTGCGATCGACAATACAAATAGTGACTCTCGTATAGATTTACGGTCCATTAACTTGAATGCATTTATTTAAGCCATAAGAGAATATATGTAATTGATCCTGGGACGGCAGGATTTATAATAAACTGAAATTGAAATTGGAAAAATCAATTTCAGAGCAAATCGAAAAATCTGCTGACTTAAGTTACGTACATTGTCATCACATCTCCACTTCAACGTGCGCACATATTTCTTAAAAAGCTTCACCTAACAAATCCTAGATTTAAATATTTATTCTATCAATTTTTTTGCCAAAGTCCTAAATTTTTATCATTAAAAATTACAAAATTACACTTTTATTTAATAAAGAAACAAAATGGCTGAAAACTCTCTACGTTATTTTATAGACCTTCATAAAGGGGACAAATTTGGTCCCTTGCGTTTTTTCGTATCCCGCTTCGATCTTTAAAAAATGCAAATTTTCTTTTTTTAACCCACTTATTCTATTTTTTCCCCGAATTCGAATTCGACGTGATAGAAAAGTCAACTTTACTCGACAGTAGATAGCCTAGGCCGGTTCTAAGGTAAAAAGTAAGACGGACTCTGGATCAGCGTTATAAGACGGAGTCTTGATCACTTTTTGGTTCACTTGTTCACAAGACGGATTTTGGTTCAAAAGTGTTGCGTAATATGTAGGTGTATAATTTTAATTCGAGATAAGTAATTATGACTTTCCTTTTTCGTCTATAAATTTAAGATGTTCTCACTACTCCGTTATATATAATTCCATTAACGGTAAATAATATATGCAAACTCTTCAGAAGAACCCAAGAATCAACCGATCGAATTTGGACCAACACCGTGAAAAGCAAGGATGATACGCACATGTTTTAATTGTAGTTTGATATGTGTGAACATCTTGTTGTGAATCAGGTATCTGTGTAGGTATCCTTAGAGGGTATGGAGTGAACATGTTCAATTTAAAGCCTTTTACATATTAAGAAACATATAATGTGTACATAAAAATTTCTTCCTATAAACAGTTTTGCCATAAAAGCAATTTCTGGCTTTTCAGCGTTTTATTTATCTTCATTATTAATAGTAGTAGATAGGCAAGGAGAGTTCTAATCTAAGATTGCTACTTACTAACGTTACCGACACTCAAGAAGCTTCGATGGTGCTAAGTTCTAGAATGTTCTCGAAGCTGTGACATCATTACCAGAATGTTCTCAAGGTTCATTTTGCGTAAACAAGATAAAATTCCATTATAATGGTAAATAATATTTTTCGTAAACAATTTCGAGGTCACCCTTAAGATATCTATTGGAAAGTTCTCTAGAGGGTGTCATACTACAATAAACGAATTTGGCATAAATAATTTCAAAGTTCAGTGGTAAATTATATTTTGCACAAACAATGAAGATGATTAACAAGCAGGTGTTCAATTGCAATTTGATATGGGTAATTATCACATCCTGTTTTTGTCTATAAATTTGAGATGCTCTTACCCTCTAAAGCTTCTGTGTAATATATTTTATAGAAAACAAGGATGATTTATTGCTTTCTGTCTAAATATTTCTTCTCTTTCAATGCGCAATTCACCCAGGAGTCAAAAAACATTCTTCTATAGTTTAGAACCTTCTAGAACTTAATTAAAGTTCAAGAAGCAGTTTCCAATAAACAAAAATCAAAGTCTTTCAGACAAAATCAACCACAGAACAATAATTATAATTTTCAAAGACAAGGAAATAACAGTAACATTAACTTTACGAGATATAGAAATAACAATTATCCTGATAATAAATTCACAAGAAACAGAAATGACAAGTACAATAACAATAATAATTTTGCAAGAAACAGAAATAGCAACTATAACAACTATAATAATAACTTTCCTGGAAACATAGAAAGCTACTCCAACAACAATAATTTTTGCCACAATGACAATTTCAAAATCAAAATGGACGATATGATAACAGAAACCAACAAAACAACAATCAACACTATTGCCCTGATTCAGAAATCATTTGACGTTATTGTAAAAAACCGGGTCATACTTTAAGAGATTGTAAAATTAGACCACAGAATAAAAACCAAGAACAAAAACAAACACAGCAACCGGAACACTCCAATGCTCTCCCTAGTTCAGGTGCACTGAGGAAAGTGTAAATAAGGTACCAGAAGCATCCACTCCTAACGATCAATTAACTACAAGAATTAATCTTTTAAAACATAATACGATTCCATCGATTATGATATCAGCTGAAGGGTTAATAAATACAGTTCGTATGATGATCGATACCGGTTCTGGTCGAAATTTAATAAAACAAAATAATAATAAAACTCTAACGTTCGAGTAAATGAAAAAACCATGTTAAGACTTACAGGAACAAATAATTTGCCACTCTACATACTAGGCAAAATACAAATAAACATTCTAGGATACCCAACAATATTCAACATTATTTCTAACGAAGTTCCAGTCATAGAAGATGGAGTATTAGGATCAGAATTTTTCCGGGATAACTAAGTCAATATAAGTTACACATCGAAATGTCTAGAAATAAAAAATAATTTTTATCCTTTTGCATCTACACAAACATTATACATGCCTGATCAAACAGTAACAACTTTTTATGTCTCAATTAGAAATCCAAAAAAACGCAAAGAGTATGCTCCACGACTGCACGTCGGAGAAGGAATTTTTACAGGAGATGCAGTCGTAAGGAACCGCGAAGGAAAGGCATATTTGGAAATTGCCAATATTAATAAAACACCAGTAACAATTTCGATCCCAACAGTTAATTAAGAAGACTCTGAAGAACCAGGTTTTAATCAAACAGTCAATAAAACAAGAAATTTTAAAAACTTAAGTGACGAAGAATTATCTAGCAAAATCCTCAACAGCTTCCTAAAAACTTACAATTCCTTTGACAATCCATGCAAATTTTATAACATAAAAGGTGACGATAAAGTAGAATGTGTTAAAAAACTTCTTCGGTTAGGCTATTTAAATCAGGAAGAATATGAACATGTAGAAAGTTTAATCAACAACAGTGCAGACAGATTCCAAATTCCAGCAGAACCTTTTGAAGCAACTAATGTGCTACAACACTCAATACAAACTACAGACGATTGTCCAATATTTTCGCGACAATATCGCTTTCCTCCTCTTCACAAAGAAAAAATTACAAAACAAGTAGACGAATTACTAAAAAACGGAGTTATAAAACCTTCTAAATCGCCCTATTACACTCCCATTTGGATCGTTCCTAAAAAACCAGACTCCAACAATTACTATCAAGACAATCCGTGGATCGAATAAGAATGGTTAGCCATACGCCTGATCTAGAAAATAAGGTCAGAGTGACTTGTACTACTTCTACGCAACCTATATCTACTACGCAATCGATATCTGCTACGAAACCAATATCTGCTACGCAACCGAAATCGGTTACGTTTTGTGCTACTTTTAGCCTTATAAAAAGTGAAACACCTCAAGCATTTGGGCAGTTCAGTTCAGTTTTCTTCATTTTAGCAATTCAGAATCCAGTGCATCAGTCCGTGGATCTCCATCTCCGGAATTAAGAACCCAGTTCAGTTTTCTTCGAAATGCAATGACAATTGCTTTTACCAGTGCGGTATCTACAAGTCTACAAGTCAAACCTCCACTCGTGAGTCTAACCTTGCACTAATAGTCTAATTACAATTTGTGGATCCAACTCTGATCTTCCTTGAGTTTGCTACCTGAGGCCAAGCCTGGACTAAGATTTTGATCAAACTCCAACTTCAACCTGAGGACAACCCTTACTAGATCTACAAGTTCAACTTCTAATAATTTTCGGTACTGACTTCACGTAAGGGCAGTAGATGTCTACCTAATTCCATAGTGCCAAATCAATGAAGGAACTATTCAATCTTTGTATTCTCATAATAAATATTGTGAACTGTATTTTGAACCACCCTTACTGACTTTTGCCACATCGCAGGGCTAGGATTCCAGGATATATCTAAATTGAGGAACTTAATAAGAGAAGAGGGTTTATTGCGT
>JBAGKK010509572.1:0-14096 GCA_037177015.1 Euceroptres primus | reverse complement strand
TGATATTAGTAATATTCATATTCAAGTCCCTTGAAAATATTTGTGATTCTTTCGTTAAAAAGATGTTGAAAAATTTTCTTGGTAGAAACGACCGAAGTAGGCGGAGGATATTGTTACGGAATTTTCTGTGTAACTAGCATATAACACAAAGGGCATTCAGGATATTGTTACGGAAAATTCCGTAACAAGAGCCTTGGCCTATATTATGTTGTGTGCTAGTTGTGCGGAAATGGTCATAATACTAGTCGCTGCCTTAGAAGTAACATTAGTTCGAAATTTAGAAAAAATGTTTATTTTTATCAAGTGACAAAGTAAGAGAAAAAATCTAATGTTTTTATATATTGTTCAATAAAAATGAAACAAAATATTGTCTTTTTTATTGCGTAAAATTCGGGAGTCAAAAGAATGTTTCTTTTATGATCGTACAGAGAAAAATCGATCCTGAAACTGGACAGAAACTTATTTGCGTACTTGTTTGACTGTGTTTCGTTTTATTAATGGTATAGTATTAGTTGACAAATCATTATCAAAAATTTATTTCGCTTTTCTTCAGATTTTAAGGATCCACTTTTAAGTCAACAATTTAAGCTCTTCGTTTAGTCTACAACAAAATGTTTTTAACATATTATTCATTTATTAAGTAGTGTTTATAATGTTTTCAACATATTATTTATTTATTAAGTAGTGTTTTCTAAGGGTATTTTGTATTTCTGTAAGTATTTATAACCTTCAAGGATATTCAAACATGCCGAAAATTAAAATCAAAACATATTTTAAAAATAAATACAAATCACTTTTTCAAAAAAAAGCGTTAAAAGAAAAGCATCTATTAACAAGTTATTTTAAGAAATATTATTCCGCCGAATGAATAAAAGCCGAATTTGAAATCACATTCAATGAAAAATAAGTTTCCATGGGAAATATTTGGTTTCCACAGCAATATTATAAACTCTTTCTGTCTGAAGAATTTATTTGGTTTATTTATTTTCTAAACTTTATTTAAAACCTTGGAAACAAATATCTAAAAGTAGATAATAAAAAAATCGATTCTGACGTTTCAGTCACTCCATAACAAAAATTGCACTTTCATAAAAACGAAGGTGGTTGTTTGTGATGCAAACTGATTTTTTCTTCTTTTTATAACAAACAAATAGTAGATTTAAAAAAACCATGATTTCAGAGCACTTAAAATTTTTTAAATTCAACGTGACAAATTGCCAGAATTTTTTAAAAAGAAAATTTATTGTTTCGATATTTAAGAAAAATGCTCTCGTATGCAGGAAATAAAATTTACTACGCGATCGATACATAGAGCAAAGAGGCAACTAGGAAACATTTCCTAGTTATTCATATAAAAGCATAAAAGCTATTAATTAATCCATGTCTCCGAGAAATTCGTTTTTGTCGTATTATATTTTATGAATTTTATAGAAAGTTGTAAATAATAATATAGAATATGAAAAAAGTGATTATTGTATAATTCTAATTTACTAAAATTAGCATAATAATAAATACCTGTTTCTACCAAATAAAGTACTTACATATTTTTGTTATTATATCAAATTTTTAATTTGAAAGTAGAATTATTTATTATTTATTTATATATTAATTATTTATTCACATACACTCCGAATCCTGAGTTAAATTTTGAGCTCAGCAATTTTTGGGAATCTATATACTATAGGGTGTAAAATAGTAAAAATGAGCTGGTCGGAGTTTCAACACGCCGTCAGAACGGTATTTAAAAATGATTTTTTCGATCGTTCGAAAATATTTTTAAAATGGTATTGCCTCCTTGATAAAAATAATTGTATACCCCAATTGAAATGAATTTACTCAAGCGGTAATTTTTTTACCTCAAATAGCTGAAAATATAGGTATAAAGGTATTAAAAGCACGAAAAATATATAAAAATAATAAAAAATAAAACTCATATGTCTTTTTTTGTAAATTTGGATCCGCCATTTTGAATCCGCCACCTTGAATTTGAAAAATTTAATTATCGGACTTAAGATTCGTACTCGTCGACCCCAAAAACCCCCGAATACACATTTTCAGACTCATATGCCCCTTTTTTATGACCCTGTGCAAGCGAAAATGATAATTTTTCCATTTTTTCAGTTTTTGGGAATTCCATAGCTATAGTACACTTAAATGCTCCTAGAAACGATATAGGAATTATTGAAGGCAATGTGCCAAACTGTCAATTGGCAAAAAAAATATTCCGCCATTTTTCTAGTGTAGTGCGAATTTTGATACTTTTCTGCATTTTCTGTCCCACAGTACGTCGTCAAAACGGTAAGTATCTAAAAATGACTCTTTCGATCGTTCAAAAATATTTTTGAGATGGTATTGCCTCCTTGATAAAAATAATTGTATACCCTATTAAAATGAATTTACCCAAACGGTAATTTTTTTACCTCAAATAGCAGAAAATATACAAATAAAGGTATTAAAAGCACGAAGAATAAAACAGTTCGCGAGAGAATATTCAATTGACGGCTCGGAAATCATAACCGAACGCGCATTAGCATTTAGTTTAACCAAAAAAAATTCGATGCTTCATTGAATTTTTAGTTTAACCAAAAAAAATTTGAGGCCTCATCGAATTTTTAGTTTAACCAAAAAAAATTCGAAGCCTCATCGAATTTTTAGTTTAACCAAAAAAAATTCGATGCCTCATCGAATTTTTAGTTTAACCAAAAAGAATTCGATGCCTTATTGAAATATTAGTTTAACCAAAAAATTCGATAAGGCATGAAATTTATTTTTTCTTTGCGGGAGATTGAAAAACAAGACACATCTTTATAGTAATATTATATTATATTCAGTTTTTTTTTTAATAAAAAAACATATTAGTAATAGTCATGCCATTACTATAATTACCTTCCTTCCATAAATTTATACACATATATATATATATATTTATAATCAGCGCATTCAATCATAATATTTCCATTTCCGTATAAAATAATTCATACCGATTTCGTCGATTTCATAGTCTGTTTCTGCATTGGACAATGCAAAAATCTCAGTTAACTCACACGACTTTCGAGTTTCTTCAAAGTTGAGGTCCTTAAATTTAATTTCACTGCTCACTCATTCAATACGCCATTTGAAATTCGCAAATAAAAACAATTGATATTATATATTTTTTAAATTAATGCTTTTTATGATTATGTTTAAAATTAACAAGTTACAAAAAGTTCTGATAACTAAACTTAAAAAAAATCTTAATATTATTTTTATCTAAATGTTTTTTTATCTTTTTATCTAAATTTATCTAATTTCTAATATTTATTTCATTTTTTAATGCCAGAAAGAAATTACAAATTTCAAATGTTTTTATTTTGCAAATCCAAAGGTTTCTCTGCATCTAAAATTTGCATTCTCTCCAGTTTGTGGAAAATATCTGACATGCATAAAATAGAACGTCCCATCCATTTACATACTTACGCCATATATTTTCCACAAGAATGTTTTCCTCAGTGCCAGTAGAAAGACGTCTCTGAAAATCAGCGAATTTTGATTCCATTCTCAGAAAAAGAGTCTTAGAATTTTCGACAGAACGATCCCAATAACCCAAAACTTCTATCCGTTAATTTCTTTAAATTCTAATATTTACAGTACGCTACAAACATAAAACGAACTTAAGCTTGTTGATATTATTTGTAGAACGTAACTTTTGTATATGCTACTATATATTTTTAAGGGATGGGTTTGACTTTTTCGAAATTTATCAAGAAACTCTATTGAAAACTTAAAATGCTTCAAAACCCAGAATTCAGAGCAATTTTTAGAACAAAGTTTTCCTGCTAAAGATGCACGATTGAAAAGAGTTAACATTCAATCGTTTCCCAGTTTCAAATCTTTTCAAACTCACAACATATAATTTAATTTAAAAAAAGTTTTGAACATTTGCAACTTTATGTACATTTTTTAAATTCAGTTTTGGAACGCTTTAAAATTAAAGTGTTAAAACTGGAATTTTTATAAAATACGTATGAAGAATTTCTTAAAAGATCAGTTATTTAAAATTAATTTATGTCCTTCTGATAAAAATTAACAGCAGATTGTTAAATTACACTAGTTTACAGCCATTTTGCCAACCATATTTCACTATGATTTTCCTATGTATTTTGGCCCACTAAACACGAAAATCACACTCAAAAATTTTTTTATGGAAGCGTTTTCGAGATATCAATGTTCAAAAAATTTTTTTCAATTTTCAGAGTTGTTCCGACATTTTTGAGTATATCTCGAATTCTAATTGACCGATTTCCCTAAACGAGCACTCAAATTGAAGGCAACTGAATCCTCTACAACTTTATATTCTAAAGTTTTTAGATCGGCCCAGTAGTTCAGATGCTAGCGACTTTAATATGTTGGAAAAGTTGGATTTTTTGACAAAAATCGAGGTCGAAAATTCACATCGTCCTGGGAAGAATAGAAATCGCAAATATTTCCAACTTATTAAAATCGCTAGCATTTGAACTACTGGGCCGATCTGAAAACTTTATAATAAAAAGTTGTTCAGAATTCAGTTGCCTTCAATTTGAGTACTCGCTTAGGGAAATCGGTCAATTACAACTCGAGATATACTCAAAAATGTCGGAACTACTCTGAAAATTGAAAAAAAAATTTCGAACATTAATATCTCGAAAACGCTTCCATAAAAAAATTTGTGTGTGTGATTTTCGTGTTTAGTGTGCCAAAATACATTTAAAAAATCATATTAGGATGTGGTGGGCAGAGCAAATTTTTAATTTTGTAAACTAGTGATTATGGGCTGTTAATAAGAAAATTATGTTCTGATATAATTTTGAAAAATAATTCTCCTTCATTCTCCTGATACGAATGAAAATTATATTCTAAAATTCTTCATCGGGATTTTGTTCTCCTGACCCGAAAAAAAAGTGGTGACACTAAGGAGACATCCGATTTTATTTTGGTTCTTTTTATTTTAATTGAATTTAATTATTTTTTAAAAATTTTATCAGGGAAATGTGGTCACTTAGGATGCATTTGATTTTATTTCCACTATATTTCAAAATAGGTGCAGGGACTCCATTTCAATTATTTTACAGAATTTTATCAGAAAAACATAATTATCAGTATATTGTTTAGAATTGTGTACATTAGAGTGGTCCATATATTTTTTTTCGAATTTTCATCTTCTCATCCCCCAAATTTGTTCGAATCTACAAAAAAATAAATGCGTCTTTTTAAAAAAATGATGTTTAGAGGTTCCACAAGCCCCATGAAGTTTAACTCGTATTTTCCATAAGAAAAAAGACGTTTTTTTTTGTAAATTTTATTTAGAATCGTCAATATTAGGTGAATCGAAATTAAACTCGATATTTCTCTTCACAATTAGCTGTAGAATGCAAACGAATAATTACTTTTTAAATATCAACCCCATAAGTCTTTACAGGTTCCCAAAAAACCCCTATAAGTGAAAAATGGTGTTTTGCGAGATTTTGGCGCTAATTATTATTTTTTTGGGATTTTCTTTAGTAAAAATTGTTTCTAATACATAAAATATTACTTTCTGCTGATAATTAGATGTTTACACAAATTGTTTAAACAATTTATTATTGTTAATAGCAATTTTCTCTTAAAATAGAGTTAGAAAGTCGCGTTTTTTTTCAGAATTTTTCAACTTGTTTTCAACTTTTCAGTTAGAGTAAAGCAATAATCAAATAAAGTTAACAGAAATAATTGTTTAAATAATTTATTATTATTTTTAATAATACTCTCTTTGAATAATGCTAGAAAGTTGCGTTTTTTTTCTGAAACTTGCAACTTTTTGACTTCTTTTCACTTAGAGTGAGGCAATAATTAATGCAATTTAGCAGAAATAATGGTTTAAACAAATTATTATTGTTTATAACTATCTTTTTCTACATTAATGCTAGATAGTTGCGGTTTTTCCTGAAATTTTTAACTTTTTGGTCTACTTTCCACTTAGTGAGGTAATAATTGATGCAAGCTAATAAACATAATTGTTTAAACAATTTATTATTATTTATAACAATATTCTCTTAGAATAATGCTAGAAAGTTGCGGTTTTTTTTAAATTTTCCACCTTTTGTCCGCTTTATAATTAGAGTGAGGTAATAATTATTTCAAGTTAACAAAAATAACTGTTTAAACAATTTATTATTATTTCTTTAATAATATTATCTTTGAATAATGCTAGAAAGTTGCGGTTTTTTCTGAAATATTCAACTTTTTGTCTATTTTTAACTTAGCGAGGTAATAATTAATCCAAGTTAACAAACACGGTTATTTAAACAATTGATTAGTGTTTATAACCATCTTCTCTTAGAATAATGCTAGAAAGTCTTCGAAAAACTATGTTCTCTTAGAGCAAAGCTAGAAAGTTGCGTTTTTTTCTGCAATCTTCAATTTTGCTTTGACTTTTTTAGTCATTAAGAAGTAATAAATGAACATCAACAAGAATAATTTTTTAAATCGGATTCTATTTTTTTCAAAGTGAAGTATTTCTACTCTTTTGTTAATGTTTTAAAAATTGCACACATTTTACTTCTATTTAACGTCCAATAATCAAGTTAATATGTAAAATTCTTGAAAAAAAACCCAAGAATTTTACATATTAAAATTATACTTTCTCGCGCAACACAAAGAAATAATTTTACTTTTGCCTAGAAATTGTAAACTGTCGTCAGAAAAGGTAAGAAAATGAAAATGTACAGAAAAGTGGGAAACTCTCCCTCAGAAAGTAAAAAACAACCCTTTTTTAAACAAAAATTTATTTCTCGAGATTCTTACAGCTTCTAATGCAATTATTTGCATCATTTCGAATAGAATAATTCAATTTATTATTTAGAAAATTTGTATGTTTCGAAGTATTAGACATTACAAAATTTAAACTACGATAAAATATAAGATTTTAAATGAAATTATTTTAATTTCTGAGCGTAGTTCTTCCACTTTACCGTACATTTTCATTTCCTTACCTTTTCTGACGACAGTTTACAATCTGTAGGCAAAAATAAAATTATTTTTATGTATTGTATGGGAAAATATAATTTTTTTACGTTTACGGGTAGTTTATTCTATCTTAGGGGTGTTATGAACCATTTATACAATACATGGTATCTTTATATATTTTTTCATACATCTTTATACGTATTCTTTCATTAAGTAATGAAATTCTTTCCCGTATCACATATTCTTTTACGTATTCTTTCTTTCATTAAATAAGAAATCTATATAAAAAATATAAAGGGGTAGTTTTTGACCACTAAGGGTGCTTTATGTCATCTGTTTTGTAATCAATATCTTATTATTTTGCTTCAAATCCACGAAATATTTGCAATAGAAACTGCAGAAAGATCGAAAATTTATTTTTTATTTAAAAAAGGGGTGTTTTTTAAATTTCTGTGGATGTTTTTAAACTTTTCTATACTTTTTCATTTTATTGCCTTTTCTGATCACTTTCTACGATATTTAGGCAAAACTATAAATTTGTTAAGTTTTGCATGGGCTTTTTATATTTCCTACAAACGCTGTTTGTTTAATTAAACAATTATACATTTTACCAAAGAAATATAAGAATTTTAAGCAAACATTATAAAGATTTTTTTTTAATATAAAATTTACAGTTATAAAAGAAGAATTTTTTAAAAATACATATTGAGAATGGCAGATATGTAATTGAAACGAAGAAATATTTTTTTTTTTTGAAAAACATTAACAATGAAAATTAAAGTAGGATGAATATTACAATAATATCCAGAATTTCTGGAATCTCATCAGTTATAATAACTGATGAGATGAAATATGAAATATTGAAACGAAGAAATATTTTGTTTTTAACCATTAACAATGAAAATTAAAGTAGAATGAATATTACAACAATATCCCGAATCTCTGGAATCTCAATTACAATTACAATAATATACAGAATTTCTGGAATCTCATCAGTTATAATAAGTTATAATAAGTCATTCTCAATTTAAAAAAATTTTTTTTCTTTGATAACTTTAAATTTTATATTAAAAAAAAACTTTATAATATTTGCTTAAAATTATTATATTTCTTAGGTAAAATGTATAATTGTTTAATTAAACAAACAGCGTTTGTATGAAATGTAATTTCCGTTTTTAGAAATAAACCACTGAAGAGGACTCACATGAGAGCCGAAACGTTTGGTTTAAAAAAACACAGCTTTTTTTAAATATTCGACCCTAAAGCCCATGCAAAACACCAACAAATTTTATAATCAGAGGGTGAATAGAAATCAACAAGATAAAAAAATTTTTTATCTAACCTGTGAGAAAATACGAATTTTTAACGGTTAGGAGTGGTTTAACCCCCCCCCCCCCACGAGATTCAAGATCCCCTTGTTCCAGAAATTTTAAAAAAATTCACTGTTGTCTTTCACCAAATGGAAGTTTTTTTTGGGAGGGGAGACCCCACAAATCAAAGAAACTTTAATTTTTTTGAGATACATCTATAGAGATCAAAAAAGGCTCAATCACAAAATTATTTGATTATAACATTGTTATAATCACATAATTAATTAATTATAACATTGTTATAATCACATAATTAATTGATTATAACATTGTCATAATCACATAATTAAATGATTATAACATTGTTATAATCACATAATTAATTGATTATAACATAATTAATCATAATTATAATTAATTGCTAATTGTTATAATCATAATTAATTGATTATAACCTAATATTATTAAAAATAACAATAAATTGTTCAAACAATTATGTTTGTTAACTTGAAATAATTATTACCTCATTCTAATTGAAGAGTGGACAAAAGGTGAAAAATTTTAGAAATAACCGCAACCATCTAGCATTAATATAGGAGAAGATAATTATAAACAACAGTGATTTGTTTAAATAATTATGTTTACTAAATTGTATTAATTATTACGTCATTCTAAGCGAAACGTGGATAAAAAGTTTAAAATTTCAGAAAAAACTGCAACTTTCCTGCATTATTTAAAGAGAGTATTATTAAAAATAATAACAAATTGTTTAGGCAATTATGTTTGTTAACCTTAATTAATTATTACCTCTCTGTAATTGAAAAGTGAACAAAAAGTGGAAAATTTTAGAAAAAACCGCAACTTTCTAACATTATTCTAAGAGAATATTGTTATAAAAAATAATATATCGTTTAAACAATTATTTGTTTACTTTAATTGTTTATTGCCTCACTCTAGCTGAAAAGTTCAACACAAGTTGAAAAATTTTGAAAAAAACAGCGACTTTCTAAGTCTATTCTAAGAGAAAATTGTTGCAAACAATAATAAATTGTTTAAATAATTTATGTAAACTTCTAATGACCAATAAAAAGTAATAATTTATGTATTAGAAACAATTTTTACTACAGAAAATCCCCAAAAAATGATAATTAGCACCAAAAACTCGCAAAACACAATTTTTCACTCATGGGGTTTTTTTTGGGACCCTATAAAACAGGCTTATGGGGGTGATATTTAAAAAGTAATTTTTGATTCGTATTCGATGGCTACTTATGAACAGAAATGTTGAGTTTCAACTCGATTCACCTAATACTGACGATTCTGAATAAAATTTACAAAAAACGTCTTTTTTTCTTATGGAAAATAGTGAAAAAACCGCGACTTTCTAAGTTTATTCTAAGAGAAAATTGCTTTAAACAATAATACATTGTTTAAGCAATTTATGTAAACTTCTAATGATCAGTAGAAAGTAATATTTCATGTATTAGAAACAATTTGTACTAAAGAAAATCCCAAAAAATGATAATTAGCGCCAAAAACTCGCAAAACACAATTTTTCACTCATGGGTTTTTTTTTGGGACCCTATAAAACAGACGTATGGGGGTGATATTTGAAAAGTAATTTTTGATTCGTATTCGATGGCTACTTATGAACAGAAATGTTAAGTTTCAACTTGATTCACCTAATATTGACAATTCTGAATAAAATGTACAAAAACGTCTTTTTTTCTTATGGGAAATTCGTGTTAAGCTTTATGGGGCTTGCGGAACCTCTAAATATCATTTTAAAAAAACTCATTTATTTTTTTGTGGATGCGAACAATTTTGGGGGGTGAGAGAATGAAAATTCGAAAAAAAATTTCCAATGCATTTTTGGACCACACTAGTGTTCATTTAGCAGGAATTTTGATGATGTTCAGAATCTTGTTTATAATTGAGGACACATTGTGTGAACAAAATACTCTCTTGTCTTGAATATCAGTCTTGAAGCTCACAGATATTGCGTAGCAACACGAACTACGTCTATATATTTCTTCGACAGGTATTTGGCAAAAAAGCCTTGATCAAGGATATTAGAATTTGTGCCTTTGTCGATATATGAAGTGGAACAAAGTTCTAAGTGTTTCCAGTCGAGATGAGGCCGATAGAATGTCGTGATGACGTAATTGCGTCATCATTCAGGCAATTTAGGTAAATTTGGGAATCTGGGGTCGACGAATTCACTTGGCAAGAATACGTCGAAGAACCAGCTTCACTTCTTCACCTGGCTGCTATCACGAAATCTTCCGAATGTAGTCCTTTACAACAAGGATATTCTGAGAAATTCGTACGACTTATTTCGTGTAAGGTTGTTTGCCCTGCAAGAAATATACAGTCAATTAAATATCAGCAATTTAAATTTCAGATAGACCGAAAAAAATTGAAAAAATTTCAGTTTTCAAATTCCAAATTCAGTTTTTAAATTACAAATTCAGTTTTCAAATTAAAAATTCAGGTTTCAAATTAAAAATTCAGTTTTCAAATTACAAATTCAGTTTTCAAATTAAAAATTCAGTTTTCAAATTACAAATTCAGTTTTCAAATTACAATTTCAGTTTTCAAGTTGCAAATTCAGTTTTCAAATTACAAATTAAGTTTTCAAGTTACAAATTCAGTTTTCAAATTACAAATTCAGTTTTCAAATTCCAAATTCCATTCCAGGTAAAAAATAATAATAAATGATTATAAAATAATTTTTTTATAATTATTCATTATTATTTTTTTTTTTTACCTGAAAGATGATTTGTTATAACTGTCGTGGGAATGAGATCCGGATTTCCCTCGTCCTCCTCGCTTTTCCCAGCGAAAGTTGTAACAGTTGCAGGTTGCTTTGGCGATTTTGGTTTTGCCGGTGTCGTCGCGTGTCGCCTCCAGAGTGCCATCAACACTCCAATTACGATCAATCCTAATCCCGTGGCCGTTCCACCCAAACCGATTAAAAACGGCGATATATCGATCGAAAACTCAGCGGAATTGCCTGAAAGTAACAAAATCTATTATCGCACGTGTAAAATTTTTTTAAGACTTATTATTATTACATTATTATTATTATTATTATTACAATAGCATAGACTTGTTTTTGCTATTGTTTTAAAAATGAGAAAAAATCAGATTACTGTTTTGGGCATCTGAAGAAAGTTTAATGACCAGGAATTGATAGTAGAAATCAATTTATGACATGGAATAAAAATGTAACTTTTTTTACATACATAAAATAAAATACGAAATGGAAAAGTATAACTTTTTTTAGATAACGAGATTGTTAAGGTATTACGGACACGAAAAAAACAGGTCTCGGGTAAACAGAATTAATTATACTTTTAAGAAATGGTATTGATGGTATTGTTTAATTGTTGTTTTACCCAATTAATTGTTGAGAAAAGATTATTTTTCATGAAAAAAATTTGATAAATACAAAAATTATTTATTAATTATTTTCGATTATTATATTAATATATTAATAATTAATATATTAATTATATATTAATTATTTTCGACCGAACTTTTTTTCTTATCGCTTCTTACCAAATTTTTAAAGATTAGGGAAGGATAGAAATAAGGAATTCCAATTTTAAAGAATAATAGCTTTTTTTTCAGGAAAATAATTCCTTGCAACTTGATCTCATCCAATTTTTAAATATAAATAAATTAATATCAAATTAAGTTATCTTCCCTAAAAAATTGATGGCAAAAAAGCCTCGCAATTTCGATATTTCATTGCTGCCGGTTTTCCGCAATGCGGTACTATCTCGATTTCCCATTCCTGACAAGGGGGGGGGGGGATAACGTGGAGATTTTCCTTGGGCCCGGAGTTTTCGAGGGGGCCCGGATTTTCCGGAATTGTGAGAAAATAAATTTTTTAAAAATAAAAGCATGAATTCTAAATTTTCAAAATTACATATAGGGACCCGTCATTCCCACCCCCTGGGCCCGTTTTTCCTCTCTACGGACCTGCGATTCCCCAAAATTTTAATTTTGCCAAAGTTTATTTTCCCCAAAAATTGAAACAAAGAAGTACGAGTTTATAAGATAGGAGTGCCCGTTATTAAAAGCCAATGAAGTCGGTTATAACGATAATGAAAAACGAATAGATGTTGCTCTAAAGCACTTTTTGAAATTAAAGCTAATTATATTAAGTGCAGACCACATTTCATGAAGAGAAATAACCAGTTCGAGTAATTTTTAGTTATGTTAGTGTTTTTCAACGAAAATTGATATTTTTAAAGAAAAATCATTACCCTTTGATGGAAAATTACAGTTTCACAAAATTTGAGGTTATGTTACCGGTTTTCAAGGGAAATTAATATTTTTATTGAAAAATCATTACCTCTGAATGGAAAATTACAAGTTCATAAAATTTTAGATTATGTTAGGGGTTTTCGACGGAAATTAATGTTTTTATAGAAATACTAGTACCTTTTGATGTGAAATTAAAGTTTGTTCTAGTTTTTTAATTTTAAAGATTTATGATTATTAAATGTCAAAATTAAAAGCAGAGAGGACATAATTAGTGCGCGAAATGATCTAGTTTGTTTTTAAAATTTCTTGTTTGAAAAATTTTTTTTAATGGTTTCAGCTATTAAAAAATGTATTTTTAAAAATCGGTGGAGGTCAAGTTGTAAAGAATCTTTTTCCGAGAATAAGCTATTATTCATCAAAAGCGAGAAGAAAAACAGTTTGATAAAAAAAAATTTGGGTCTAAAAAATTATATATATGCTTTAAATTTGTTTTTCAAGAAAAATAATCTTTTGTCTTTTAAGCAATAATAAGATTACAATAGCTAATACATTAGCTAATAATAAGATTCCAATTAATCAAATATGTCTTCCTGTTTTTTCGTGCCAAAAAAATGAATAATAGCTTATTTTCTCGACAAAATTGTTTCTTACACCTTGATTTTATCCAATTTTTAAATATAAATCACTTAATTATAAATAACTGAATATATTTTAAATATAAACAACTTAACTTCTTAATAATTTCAGCCATTAAAAAAATTGTTTTTAAAAATCAGATGAGGTCAAGTTATAGAAAATCTTTTTTCCGATAAAATAAGAAAACTCATCAAATGCCAGAAGAAACAAAGTTTCGTAAAAAAATCTTGTTAAATAAATAATTTTTGTATGTTTCAAATTTGTTTTTCAAGAAAATTAATCTTTTCTCTTTTAAACAGTTCCATGAATAATAAGATTGCAATGCTTAAAAGTATAATTAAATATGTTTTCCTGAGACCTGTTTTTTTCGTGCTCATGATACCTTAAGAGATTTTAAAAGATATCAAAATTTTGAAGGGATTTGATAAGACTGACACCAGAAGAGCAAAAAATGTTATTTTCAAAGACTGCATAGATTTCGAGAGATTCAAAGACATTTTGAAGAAATTTTGAAGACATTTTAAAAACGATTTCAAGAGATTTCAGAATATTTTAAGGATGTTCACTCCTTATCGTGTCTCAAATTTTTAAAATATGTTTAAAAAATCTAGGAAAATAACCATATTGTATAGTGCAATAAGTTTTTAAAAAGAAATCAAAGTGCAATATAAAAATAGGTAGTTAAATCAATAATTCCTAATTTAACAGTTTTTTGAGATTTTCTTTCGCTTTAGAAAAAAATCGTAATTCTGATTCAATTTTCATCATTAATAGTGCATTTTGTTTATTAAAATATAACCTGCAAAGTGCGATATAGAAATAATTAGTTAAATTAATAATTTTATTTTTATTCTTAATTGTGTTCAAATGTAGAATCTTGCATTAGTTGTTACATATTATTATTATTATTATTAC
>JBAGKK010509561.1:0-14096 GCA_037177015.1 Euceroptres primus | reverse complement strand
TACTTTTGATAAAATCGGCTCACAACTATACAACTCTAATGTAATTAACAAACCTTTCAGTATAAAATAAATGCTAGTCATCTAGATTTCAATCTTAAAATTAAAAAGTAAGCTTCCCCTAATACAGTAATAGTCTTTTTTACCTAAGTATAAATTAAAATAAATTAAATAAATACTGGAATAAAGATTCTATCGTAATATTTTGTACCTTTTATGACATTTTCAATATTATTGATAAGATTTGAATTATCGACGAATATCTCAATATCGTATATCAGCTCTCGTTTTTATGGACTTTCGAGAATAACAAAAAAAAAAATGGAAAACACGAAGCTCTTAGGAATTATGACTGAGAATCTTCCACTCGTCTTTCTTTCATCACAGAGTTTATAGTATCAGATCTTCTTGACCGTATCTCGGACTGTAACTTGTCTACTCTCTTCCTTTTTACCTTTTCTTTTTTCGAAATTTTTCTAAACTCTTAATAATTTTTGTCATTGATGTACCTGTAACATCCTTCTTTATAGAATCTTTTAATACGTTTTGCATTTCTTCGGCATTACTTTCTGCGCGTTTATAAGACTTTTCAGTACATTTTAAATCTTTTTCCAAATTCTCAACACTTTTATTTCTGTTATTAATACTACGTAACAAAGCCTTTTCGTCTGCTTTCCTCTGTATTTCAGCAGCTACTTGAGCGGCCTTTTCATCAGCAATCCGTTTTCGCTCTTCTAAATAAAGCTGATAAGATCTATAAGCACCCAAGGCAAGATTAATTAATTCAGGTACGATAGGTACATTTTGCAGCATATTACCATACTTTTTTAAAGCATAGATATGTGCTAACTTAGCGTTTAGAGTTCTTTCTGACATACTAGACTTTTTTCAGTTAAAAGTTGAGAGGATTTTGAAAATCTCCTTTCAACATCATAGTTTCCGTGAGAAAGGGCAAGAACATTCAAAAACGACTCGTTTTAGTACAGAATATCTCGGATTTCCTTAAACATGACGAGATAATATATTATGCCATTAAGAGTCTATTCGTTCGTCTTTATTCAACATAAATGTTACAGAATCATCGAATGGCAGTAGTTTCCATTCACAGGATAAGAGATCAATATCTATGTCATGAAGTGGCAATAGGTTCGCAATTTTTGAGATGTAAGTTCCGCTTTCGGGATTTTTGATATTTTCAGGTGAAAGGTACTGAAAATATTTTAGCGTTCCGAAAGAAATAATTTTCTTAATTATATGTTTAATCGGGGTCATGTAAGATTGTTTAACTTCGGTCTTGACGGTTAACTGTTTTTTCTTGGGCATAGTTGCAAATGTATCTTTTGCTTTCTGTCCAACATAAATATCAATCAAATCCAAAAAAATTGTAGGTATATCTAACAAGGAATCGACCTCTTGCGGGCTATTAAATGGGTTTGATTCTAAAACGGATGCTTTTACAATATTCGATAACGGAATTTTAAGAAGAGTTTTCAATTGAACATACAATACGTGTATGAGAGGTTCTTTTTTTTGTACTAACAATGTAAACTCTGTGGTAAAGATTTTCGCACCATATACAACGAACTGCAAAGTACTTTTCAAGCGTTCATCTGTTAGCTGATTTTTAATATCAAGATAATTTTTCCTTTCTCGCCGAGAAGGGTCGTTTTTCGTAACAAATTTTAAAAAATATTCCTTCAAGGCAGGCATTTGCTCCACCATTCTTTCAGAAGCTGGTCCTACAGTAAGCCACCTAGTGCTGAGGTGTTTAATAAACTTGTAAAGCTGTAGAGCAGCACAGGACAGGAGCATGAAATAGCTCACCTTTCGAAAGCAAAACTTTCACGATTCTAAACTGTGAAACTCTTGCCATTGGCGCTGTAGGCCGCGAGAGCAGGGAGTGGGGACGAACGAGATTCACAGTTTCAAACGGTGGAGTTCATGGGTATAAGCTTGGACTCATCGCAAGGGTTTAAAGGTTGGACTACGTGCTTTCGAACGACAAAGTTCATACGTCTGAAGCATGTATACCCTCCTTTTATCTCGTGAATAGATTTCTTGCTTTTAGAGGATGAATTCAACGATATAACTCGTGAAATTCATTCTTTAAAAGGATGTGAGAATTACAAGTTCCAAAAGCAAGATAGTTCATCCTTTCAAAGCTTGCTTTTTCTCTCAGTGTAGATTTAAACTGAAAAAAGATTTACAATGCAGTTATAAAAAATAAACCATCGTATTTTCAAAGTACATCAATTCCCAATGTTTGGTAATGTTATGTTGATTCAAAAATTTTATTCCATGAAAATTTAAAACTTAAAGAATTGCTGTAAATAAAAATTGAA
This sequence comes from Euceroptres primus, assembly GCA_037177015.1. Classification (NCBI taxonomy): domain Eukaryota; kingdom Metazoa; phylum Arthropoda; class Insecta; order Hymenoptera; family Figitidae; genus Euceroptres; species Euceroptres primus. Next base: position 11,757 of record JBAGKK010509561.1, on the reverse strand, counting down.
GGTTGACCTTAACGTTGAACTTAGAAAATTCAATGTATACGTAAACTGGAGAAAATAAGAAAACGTTTCAATTTCCTTAATATGAAGAATAACTGAAGCTTAAACCGTTGACATTCAAAACTGAATTTCTAATGAAGTGAGTAAAAGAACCATAACCTAATCATTTTCATAGATTGGATTCTGCAGTATATAAAAAAATACATACTATAATTCATAATCTCTATGATCTCGCGCACAAATTACATTATTTTTTACGAGAGGTCTGCAATATCATAAAGCAAAAACAAAAAGGTTTCTAAAGTTCTGTATCGACATAAATACTTCGTATCCAGAAAATTAAAATAGAGTTAATTTAATATCGAGTAAAAAATAAACTTAAATACTATGCAAATAATTAGTATAAAATATTTAAGTGGTAAGAAATTTATAAGATCAACTTACCTGGAATTTCCAGTCCTTCATATAAATGCGATTCACAAACAATTTACACTGGTGAGTCGTGTCGTAGCACGTTTTTAGCCTTGGGATATATATTTATTTTAGGTTGGACTGTCAGAATGTTTGGAACGTTTGGAATCTTCAAATTGATAGACTGAGGTTAGCCCGTTGGGAAGGATAGGTGTGCCGTCACTAATCTTATTGGATGATTATCGACCAATCAAAAGCTCTTATACACAAGCAAATATAAGCGCGCAATATTTAAGTATTGCTCAAACCTTGCTTCATAATATGTATGTCACTAAATTGTTTAACTCTTAGGCGCTTCGATCTTAATACAATGACTTTTTAAAGTTACTGAATAGACTGCAAATAGGGTACCCATAGAGACAAAATCTTGGAAATAGGGTAATTTAGGGACCTTGGATGAATAGAGTACCATAGGGAATATAGGGATTGATCTGTGAGGCTTGCCTTCTTCTCGTGCTAGAAATTCTTACGGGTTGAGGTGGCTCTAGATCTTGTGTTGGGTCTGTTGACTCCTCCCTTGTAGATCTCGGGGATGCAAGAGGACGTCATTGAGCAAACTGGGGTGCACAAAACTGTTCTTGTTCGTCTTCATTCTCAGCAACCTTTCTCTCGTATTTTTCTAAGAATAGTCTAACTATTTCACAGAACACATAGTCATTGTCTTATTCGCACGGATCAAGGGACTTTAGATCTCTGAGGAGTTCTTCATCTGCTTCGCCTTCAGAAACAAAGGTGCACTCTGGACGAAGATCCTCGTCCATTCCTTTGTGATCCTAGGCCAACGTATGATAGTCTAGATCCTCCGGATCAATCCCATGATTCTTCAATGACTTGTTGCATTTTTTAATTGATTTCTGAAGGTCAAGTTTTAAGTTAGTGACTCCTATTTCAGTGTTTATGTTGGCTTCTTCCTCGGAGTCACTGTCATCACTATTCACGGGATGTGGTGGAACGTCAACCACCACCTGCTAGGACAATAAGTCCTCTTCGGAGTCATGTTCGTCAGAATCGGAGAGAGTAAACTTCTCAATACCTTCGCGGGCCAGCAGATCCATCATCTCATTCCTAAGGATTCCTTGACAACAGTGGATATGTTCCCAGATGACTTCAAGGGGTTTGATAGCCTTAATTAATTTTTCTAATTCGTATCGATTTTTGACTGTCTTATTCTCATTAGTCTTCCAGTCGTTGGCCTCCCATTTTGGGATCCATTCGGTGGCGCTTCAGATCAAAAAGTTGGAGTATGTTTTCACCCTTAGTTTCTTGATTCCAGCCTCTTAAGCTTTTTGAGCAGCTACGGTAGCTGCTTCAATATCCGTGGCGTTGTTGGTCTGTCGAGCTCTCGATGGTCGTGAGACATTTAAGGCATGATCGGGGCCAAACCAGACACCTATTCCTGCTCTTAGTTCTCCACTTCCATTATAGCTGCATGCACCGTCCACCTAGACGTCCGTGTAAGTGTCCTGCAATGGGGGAAACCAAGGGTTCGGTGGGTGTACTCGCGGGGGCGCACTTTTTGAGGGTAATTGTTCCGTCTTTACTACTAGGGGTGGCTTAAAACTGGAGAGCACACTGTTGTCCTTTCGAAACACAGGGGGGTCCGAATTTTCACTTTCGTCACTTTCAGACGACGGTTGATCAGGTGACAAAGACTCATCATTCCCGATTGGAGGTTTCGCGGCCATGTTCGTTCTACGCCTAGATAGCCGTTTGCCTATGCAACTTGCGTCAAGGACATAGGGTTTCACTTTCACCGGGGGCACATAAGCGTCAACATTATCAGTGTCCTTTTCCGCTGAACTTCCTCGGGGTTTTCCTCGTGGTCTTGGAATGGGTTCCATTTACGCAAGGGGTTGCGGAGTAGGAGGGGGTTTGGATTTCGAGGGTTTAAGGGGAGCGAGTCTTGTCACGGAAGGTTTCTTCCATATTGAGGCCGTCGGGGCCTTTTGCCTTGTCCTTGAGACTTTTTTCGTTCGCTGGGGTTTCTCCACGCGAGTCGCGTGCCCTGTGAAGGTTTAAGGTGTGGGTTCATTTTTCTCTGTATCCTTGTTGGGATCAGGCTGGGCAGCCTGTCTCTCGTTACCTTCTTTTCTGCCGTAATCAGGAAGGCTTTGTAATTTTTTGGTTGCTGATAGATCCAAAACACCTTCTTCAGCTTCTTTCTCTGTCCTACGACGATTGGTCGGAATCATCTGAGTCCGTAGTGTCTAAGAATTCAGAGAAGCTAGGGGATTCGTTTTCAGTGACAGGATTGCTTGATAGGGACTCAACACTTCTATTCAACTTACCCTGTTTGTATTCGAACTTATATTGATAATCCTGAAGTCGAAGTCGCCACCTTAGTAGCCTATCTGCAGGATTATCCACATAAGTCATTCTCTGGATTGGCTCGAAATCGAACGATAGTATGAATTCTTTCCCGTACAAGTACGGACTTGTACATTCGCGACTTGGGATACTTTTGTTCGCGAGCATTCATAACCTTTGAGGAATAGACAATAGGCATGTCCATTCCACCTTTCTTTTGGGTCAGGATACCACCGAATGCTTGTTCGGAAATATCAGTCGTTAGTTTGAAGACCTTGTCAAAGTCTGGGAATGGCAGTAGAGGTCCTCTGCAGAGATATTTCCGGAGTTTGCGAAAACTCCTTTTTTGTTCGGCTCATCATTCTCATGCAGTATCTTTCTTCAAAAGCTTGGTTAGGGGAGTTGCTAATTTAGCATAGTCCTTTATGAACTTTCGGTAGTAGCCCGTAAGTCCCAAGATTTGCCGAATGGCCTTGACAGTAGTAGAGCGAGGAAAATTTCTAATTGCCGAGACTTTGGCAGGATTTGATCTTACTCCATCAACTCCTATCAAGTGTCCTAGGTATGCCACTTCGGTCCTTAAGGAAATCGCATTTATCGGGTTGAAGCTTCAAGTTAGCTTCTATAAGGTGGATAAACAGTCGTCTAGTTCGAACGTCATGTTCTGCGAGTGTTTCTGAATGGATTATTATATCATATAGATAAATGAAAGCTTCGGTGACGAGCATGAAGGACAAGACGCCATTTAAAAGTAGCTGAAAGGTGGGCGGGGCGTTCTTAATGCCCATAGGCATGCGTTAATAATCATGGTAACCCCTACGAAAAGAGAATGCCGTTTTGTACCTATCATCGGCGTGTGTTTCTACTCGATGGAAACCACTTGCCACCTTGCCACCTTGCCACTTATCCACCTTATAGAAGCTAACTTGAAGCTTCAACCCGATAAATGCGATTTCCTTAAGGATCGAAGTGACATACCCAGCATTGCTAAGTCTGTAAAAGATGGCGCTGATATTCGGCAGCGGGTACGCATCTCCAATTACCTTCTCGTTAAGGGCTCGATTGACAATGACCACCCGCCACTTTTTCTCCCCAAAAGCGTTAGAACTATTAGGAGCGGTGAGTTATATGGCGAGTTCGAGGGACAGATGATTCCGCTATCAAAGTGCTTCTGAACCTGGGCATCCACTTGTTCGGAAGCTTCATGAGGCCATCGATACTGTTTCTTATAAATCACCTCGTCATCTATCGTGGGTATCCTATGCTGTATCAAGTGAGTACATGTGAGTTTTTCCTCTTTAAAATGAAATATGTCTGGGAAATCCTCTGCCCACCAGAACACATAGTACCTTTCTTCGGGTATCAAATGAGAAACGTGTAAACTTTGTTTTATTCTTTCGGCACGCTCTGGAACGGTATCCCCGAATTCCTCTGAAGATTTTCTGATTCGGAATCCGCGAATTCCTCATCAGAAAATTTATAGAAGTCGAAAGGAATAAGTTCTTGCGGAGCAAACTCGAATTGGATATCTTCTTCCGTGATATTTATGGTCATAGCATGGTATACACCATTGTTGTTGGTAACTGCGGCCTCACCCAGGTAAAGTCCTTCGGGAGTGTCAATTCGGGGTAAGGAACCTAGCGGCAATTCGGGGTTATTGACGTCTATCGCAATTGGCTGTCTAGTTCTCGTTTTTATTTTGAAAACTCGCAAAAAGTGTTTGATCTCGTATCTAAGTCCATTTTAAGCTTCCAGTGATTCCTTGTCGATAAAGGAAATCGGCGTTATGGGGTTGGAAGCGGTAACTAACGTGTTATGTCTAAGGGAAATTTGAGCTTGCTCCTATCGTAGATAATATCTCCCCAGAATCCCGTCTGGAGAAATTGGAAAAGAGTTCCGTACTAAGTGGAACTCGACAGGAGTATCGAGAATTAAAATTTTAACTGACCCTAGGGTCTTCAACAGATGGTTGGTTATTTCCGTGATAAGGGTGGAATTTTTGGTATCTACAATTAGTTCCTCGTGTAAAGCTTGTGGCTTTATTAAATTGGTGTAGGACCGTGGGTCCCCGAGAAAACTATCTTTCGGGTTCCGAAATTCGGGTGCAGTTAACTCTACTACTGGTAAGTCTTCCTGCTTGTAACCTGCTCTAAGGATTTTATATTGGTCTCCGCAAATTGTACCATCTTGGGACGCTCCTGAGGGATGGGACTCGCCACTGCGTCGGAGCAACGAGTAGATTCGAGAAGTTGGATGTAGATATGCTTAAAACATGGTTAGATAAGATCAGAATTTGATGGAGCTCGAGAGTTTTGAGTTTAAACTAATATTTTACTGATATTTGATAGAAAGCTCAATAATATTCTTGGAGATTAAGAACGTCGAGTTTAAATTCACGACCTGCACCAAGTTTAAATCCTGTCTGACTGTGCATCAAATCTCGAATTTTTCCCAGAATAATAATAGTGTCAGTTCCAATTTCAAAAATGAGCAGAAAATGCAGAATGATATTAGCATGGAGCCTCCATGCTGTTAAACTCAAAATTTAACTGGATTCATGGGCATTATATTATAGTCAAATATAGTTTTATAATAATTCTGTTTGAAATTTAGCTTCAATTTAAAAGCCTTATTTTAATATGCATTAGGAAGTGAATTTATAGCTTTCTATACATACTTGGGTAATTATAAACAATGTGGAACAAGCCCTCTTTTGAGCTTTATGCAGTTTATATCTCCAACACTGTATACGTGTAGTGGCTGATAATCCATCATTGAATGTAGAGGATCGCATATGTAAGCTACAGTTTTGCTAAGTTCAAACGCTCGAAGGGAAGGACGGAAAACGTTTTCAACCATTTGCAACAATACGTATATTTTAGGATCAACATCGGATAGAAACAAACATATTTTTTCAATCTCAATTTCGAATTGATAGCCTTTCTGGCCAACAACTAAAGCATAACCATTTTTGTAGGTAGTTCCTTTTACTATCGCTGTGTTACATTCTTCTAAATGCGTAGGTAAGTTGGCATTCTGTATTGTGCAAGCTCATGCTTTTCGCTCAGAGATTTGGCCACATTGATGAAATTATGCAGGTGTCTAACCGTATTTTTAAAAAAGGTATGCTTTCTCTCAAAGCGCATGCCCCATACCTTTATAAGCGGTCCAAAAACTTGAATTAATTGAGCATAATGCCTCAAATAATGATGTTTTGCACTAAGTTTTATTGGGAACTTCGATCTCAAGGCCAAGTACTTCAAAACGATTCTTTTGAGATATGGTAAGCAAGATTTATGAATAGCTGGCGCACAAACTACTTCTTCTATCTCAGAAAGCAGAAGAATATTAAGCCGATCTTCGTCTTGGGTGTCGACGATATGATCGTGCAGTAGAAGTGGAAGAAGTCTTAAAAAATTCAAAATTTGGCAAGCACCTCCAAAGATTTTCTGACTTGTGGCTGAAATAGAAGAAGGCTTGTCCCTGCAATCTTCAGTCGAGTGAGGAAATGATTCAATACGAGTGTTTAGGAGATTCAGAGTAAACCATCCTTTTTCGATGAGTTTCTCAATGAACAGTTGTAGATCGTAAGCAACAACACCTTCAAACAAGTCGTGCCCTAAGCAAGGAAGAAGTCCTGGCATACAAACATGGAAATATTTAAGCTTATTAAAAATAGAATTGAATTTTGCTCCACAGTGGTCGTTGTTCCTTTCAATCTTAGTTAAAGCATCATTGTACGAATCGACAGTTCTCGTATTAAAACTATTTAAGATACCATTTTCTGCATGTAAATCATCCCTTGTTATTAAACAAAACCGGCAAAAGTATTTAGACGTACTGAAATTTTTGACAAAGCCTCCTAAAGAAAGATTTTCTCTAACGTAGAATAGTAGCCCAACTTTTTTAACTTTATTTGCCACTTTTATTCCCTCTGATTCTAATTTTATTAAATCTACTACAATTCTACCGTATACTTTGTGATAATCGAAATCTTTTTCTTCACAAAGTGTAATGAGTTTGATACTATTAATATGAGTTTCTATATGTTCCCGTAAATTTCCAAAGGAAAGGAACACCGCTACTATTTTGTGAATTTTTCTCGCAAGTTCTATTGGACTTACAAGCTGTAAACTGTCCTGATACCTCTCTACTATTACAGTGTTTACCTTCCACTAATTTATCACGAAATATAGCTTTTATCGTTTGTTCTATAGAAACGTCATGAAAGTATTTTTTCCCCATTTTCTTCATTAATCAGTATTTGTGTAGGTTTTACAAAATCAAAGTTTTCCTTGTGAAATTTTTTTCTTTTATGATTTATATTTAGCAAATCGTAACCTTTCATTAGTGGATTGTTTGCAAATATATTATTCATTATATTATTGATTTCGTCTAACGGAATGTTACTTTGAGCAAGACGGTTGCGTACATTTTGCTTAACAATATCTATTTCTGCTGCGAAAATTTTACATTGTTCTGATACTATGTATTGTACTGTACTATCTGGAAGAAAACAGATTGATTCTAATCTTTAAAAAACTGGGCTACGCTTGCGACAAACAAATCCTCTGAGTTCTTATTTTTGCAAGGAATACCATCAGTGTTCTGATTCGAGTCGTACATTTGATCAATCAGACTATTTTCAGAAACTGAAGCAGGCATCTCAGCAAGAAACTCAGCAGAACAATTAGATTCCACATCATGATGCTGAAATCCATCGTTCTCAGTTGCATGAGCTTCGTTGCCTGGCGTTTCTGCATTCAATGGATTAGTATTCTTGGCTGTTTTATGAATTCTCGACGTACGGCCAGTAAAAGAATGCCGATTATCGTATTCTTTGGTACATGAGCGAAATCGACACTGGACTCTAAGGCCCGAACTAATGTGACATTTTAAATGCTTGACAAGTTCACAATAAGTGTATAATTCTTTTTTATACAAGAATTTTTGCTGTGCACACAAATTATGCATTTGAATTTTGAGCTGTATCGATTTTTTTCACACTCGGCTTTAGATGAATTGCATATTTCCGAATCAAGTCTGTTGATAAAGTAATTTCTCGCTTGAAAAACTGTCGACATTTTTTGTAAGCACAGTGGTAATTTCGAGATATATTTAACTGATGTTCTCGATGCTTTAAGTAATTTAACATAACTAATGTGGTGTATTCACAAAACCGGCAATGAAACATTGTACTACGGATGCAGAATCTGTAAAAAAATAGGCAATAAAATATACGCCTAAATATTTTTTCCACTTGTCTTCAGAGGTCAATAACTTGAAGATTAAAATATAGATATAAGAAACATTTTCTGTACAATCTTAAACCTTTTTTATAACAAGTTTTGTTTTAAGTACGTTTCTTTTTGTGAGAAGTTGATATTAGACGAAAAGAAACAAGTTTATTTCCAGCTATTTTATGCTAGATGGGGCACTATGGGTTACGTATGGGGCATTATTTCTTAAGTGCACCCACCTTAAAAGTCGATCAAACTCAAACTTGAGCTAAGTATAGTCTGATTGGCTGGTATTTTTCCAGGGAAAAATGTTCTATTTGGACAAATATTTAACAAATGAAAATTGAACAAATTTAACAAATTGAAATTCTTCAGAATCTTTTTAAATACCTTAAAGTCTTTAAAATCTTTTAAACTTTTTTTATGTCCTTCATACCCCTTGAAATCGTTAAAATCCATAGAAACTCCTTGAAATAAAGTTAATTTTGTTCCCTAAAGTTCTGCGGAAATTATTTGTTATAACTCCTTAAAATACTTTTTAATCTTTGGAAATCGTAAAAATCTATTAAAAATATGTAGAAATCATTTGAAATTCTATGAATATTAAACATAAACCATTAAAAATCCATATTATTACATTTTTAAATATTAAAAGTTCTAAAACATTTTAAAACGAGTTGAATAATTTAAAGGATGATGTAGGGATGACGCTGAGTTATTCAACTATAATTCTTACAAGAATTGAAATCTTTTTTTCTTAACTTGATTTAAAAATTGATGTTTCTGAGAGTTCAAGTCTGTGCTTCGTAGCAGGAAGTTCTCTCCTGAATTCAAACGCCTACTTTTTGTAGCAATGCCGCTTGAATTATTCAACTTTAATTCTAATTAAAATTAAAACCAATCTCTCCTTAATTTTATTTTAAAATTAAAGTTTCGTAGAGCTTTCTTCTGTGCTTCGTAGAAAAAAGTTCCCTCTTTAATTTAAACGCCTGCCCTTTGAAGCGGGGCCGCTTGAATTATTCAACTTTAATTTTAATTAAAAGTAAAATCACTCTTTCCTTAATTTTATTTTAAAATTGAAGTTTCTTAGAGTTTACTTCTGTCCTTCGTAGCAGGAAGTTCTCTCTTGAATTCAAACGCCTGCGCTTTGTAGCGAGTCCGCTTGAATTATTCATCTTTAATTTTAATCAAAATTGAAAACATTCTTTCCTCAATTTTATTGTAAAATTGAAGTTTCTTAGAGCTTCCTTCTGTGCTTCGTAACAGGAAGTTCCCTCTTGAATTCAAACGCCTGCGCTTTGTAGCGGAATTGCTAGAATTATTCAACTTGAGTTTTAATAAAAATTAAAACCATTCTTTCCTAAATTTTATTTTAAAATTAAAGATTCTTAGAGCTTACTTCTGTGCTTCGTAGCAGGAAGTTCTCTCTTAAATTCATACACCTGCGCTATGTAATGGGGCCGTTGAACCTTTCAACTTTAATTTTAATTAAAATTGAAATCTTTCTTTCTTTAGCTTTATTTTAAAATTGAAGTTTCTTAGAGCTATCTTCTGTTCTTCGTAGCAGAAAGTTCCCTCTAGAATTCAAACGCCTGCTCTTTACAGCGGAACCGCTTGAATTATTTAATTTTAATTTTAATTAAAATTGAAACTATTCTTTCTTAATTTTATATTAAATTATATTAAATTAAAATTAACGTTTCTTAGAATTAACTTCTGTGCTTCGTAGCAGGAAGTATTGATACCGTTCAAGATGAGGAATGTCAAGGAAAAAATCGAGGAAGGCAAGGAAAATCCGAGCATGGCCTTGATTTTAAAGGCACTTAAGACAAAAAAAATAAGGCCTTGTTGATATAAGGCCTTGAAATTCAAGGACTTCCTTGTCCTCGTCTCACATCCTTGAGTTCCTTAGCCAGATCTGCACCCCGCAGCACCATACCTGACTGTGGAAAAGGGCAAATACCATGAAATCTATCACAGCAGCGTTCTCCAAACTTTTTATGTCGATAGTAGCTCGTCGTTGACCCGAGCTTGAGCACCCTTTTTTTCTATTTCGAGTTGACCGCCTGGAACCTTTAGGTCCCAGGCTTCTATTGATTTGTAAATTTTAAAGGGAAAAAAATTTTTAGACAAAAAATATTAAAATGCATGGAACTGAAAAAATATTCCCACTAAATACATGCAAAATCACAATTAATCTAGCTTCAAATTTATTTTAATTTTTATTTAATTAAAAATTAATAATTTTTATACTTATTACAAATTTTTGGTAAATTATTATTTAATTCAAAGGTATTCGAAATATTCAATTAAATCTTAAAGCTTCAAAGTTATTTTGTGAGGAAGGACATTTAGGATTTTCAGTGCAAGAGTACAACAATATACATTTATTACCGGCCAGGTAAAACTAATGAATCCTAAATATAAATCGTTAAATTTTGTATATTAAAGAATTAATGTAGGATAGTTTAAAATATTCACCTAAGGAATAATCAATTATGGTAAATAATATCACGTCCCGCGACGTCATGTATCGTATGACTTGTAAAAATGGATAAATTTCAAAAGTTGCCATGTCCAGCTATGATATCCATCGAGTTATTATAAAGTCTATTACCATATTCTGCATCAGTTACCGTCAAAGCAATCAGTATATCAAATAAGAATGGTCAACCATACGCCTGACATAGAAAATAAAGGCAGATTGACTTGTACCACTTCTACGCAACTATCATCACCTACGCAACCAATATCTGCTACGCAACCGAAAATCGGTTACGTTTCGTGCTACATCCAACCTTATAAAAAGTGAAAGGCCTTAAGCATTCGTCAGTTCAGTTCAGTTTTCTTCTAGTTCAACAACAAAGTACTTTCACCAGTGCGGTACCTACAAGTCTCCAAGTGAAACCCCCTACCCGTGAGTCTAATCTTGCACAACCAGTTAATTACAATTTGTGGATCCAACTCTGATCTACCGTGAGTGTGCTACCTGAGTCCAAGCCTGGACTTAGATTCTGACTCACTTTCCGACTTCAACCTGGGGACAACTTTACTTGATCTACAAGCTCAACTACTAATAAATATCGGTAAGCTTCCAACGACTGACTCTTATATGGACAATCTATTGAGTCCTATCTGCTTAGAAGTCGATCCTTGTTTAAGGTGCTGACTTGACGTAAAGGTAGTAGAGGTCTACCTAACTCCATGGTGCCAAATATTAGAGGAACTATTCAATCTTTGTATTTTATTAATAAATATTATTTACTGTATTTTTAACCACCCTTACTGACTTTTGCCTCATCCCAGAGCTAGGATCCCAGAATCTATATCTAAATTGAGGAACTTAATAAGACAAGAGGGTTTGTTGCGTTCTGACGTAACCTACCACTTTTCTTTGGTGCATCGGCCGAAAAACCAAACGTCACTAAATGTTTTTAGTAAAAGAAAACGTCAAAATTCAGTAAAAGTGTTGGAATCTCTCCGATACCTCTAAGGACAAGAAAGGGAAATAATAAAGGTATTACGAAATTACTCAGGGGTCTGTGCTTGAGTCTAACTTGATTAATTTCACACCTATTACCTATTATTGTTCTTTCCGTCCTTGAAAGGTAGGTTAGATTGATCAGGGGTTTGTGCTTGAGTCTAACTTGATCAATCCATCGTCGGAAAGATTCCTGCTTCATAATAGGGATCAATTGTCATGTAAAAGTGTTGAAATCTTTCCGATACCTCGAAAAGCAGA
>JBAGKK010509550.1:0-14098 GCA_037177015.1 Euceroptres primus | reverse complement strand
TTACATTCAGCGGGTTTATTGAGAGAGAAATGCAAATGTAATGCTGAAATTTTGGGAAATAATAAAGAATATATTTAAGCATCAAAAGTCTGATGCATTTCAGTTTTTATTTTGAAAAAAAATGTTTTTTAAAGAATCTTTTTTCAAAATAAAGATTGAAACGCACCAGACATCGATTCCTTGCTATATTCCTTATTATTTTCTCAAATTTCAGCACTATATTTGCATTTCTCTTTTAATAAACCCGCTACATACAAATAAAGAATCAGTGAGTAATTCATGACATCGTTATGTATTACTTACTTTTAACATCAAGGCTTCCTTATGTATTTTACTATTTCTCAAAATTGCAGATCGATATATTAATTATTTTAATTATAAGTCTACCGAATGTAATTTTTGAAATATGATTGCTAATTCCATTATGGCGACCATGATATAAGTTTTTCCTGGTTTTATATTCAGTGGACTTATAATTAAAATAATTAATATATCCATCTGTAATTTTGATAAATGATAAAAGTTATAACGGAGCATTGATGTTAACTGTGGTACAAATTTTATTTTGTAAAATAAGTTCAATTTCGTCATTTTAAATTATTTTAAAAGAGGCCTTAGAACCCACATTCGCATAATATGAATTCATAATGTATCACATTCCAGGAATATAAAGATATGGTATATCTTTATATTGGTTTATATCTTTATATCTGGTTTATTATCAGAGGAATGCAAATATAGGTTTGAAAATTTGGAAACTCATAAGGAATATATGTGGGCATCGATGCTTGGTGCCCTTGAATTTTTGTATGGAGCTGAAGGTTGTTTTTTTAATCAAATTGTGTTCACCTTGAAGTCCCGGTGCGTTGATGGCGTGATTGCACATTGACCTGAGATCCACTCATCGTTTATTGTTAATTGTTGGTGCATTTGCAGCTAACTAAAGAATATAACAGCGATATTATCATAAATGAGGCTAATGAAAATATGCGCGAAATCTTATTTGTAATTAAAAAGAAGGTATAAAGTCGCTGAGTATAATCGAGGTGAGAGTGCGATGCTGTCAAAGCAGAAAGAAACGTTAGAAAAGGTCAAGGGCGCCACCTATGTTGCATTACATTTTCGTAATAAAAATACTTATCAATTACAAGGCAACACTAAATTTTGAAAAATAATTTTTTTCAAAATAAAAACTGAAACTCACCAGACATCGATGCCTCAATATATTCTTTATCATTTTCCAAAATTTCAGCGCTATATTTTCATTTCTCTATTAATAAACCCGCTGAGTATAAATAAGGATCGGTCGGTAGTTTGTGACGTCATTGTATATCAAATACCCTTAATTCTGAACAATTTTCATTTGACATAAAGTGTTTAAAGTGAATTCTTTATTTTATAAATCTATATATTCTATAAACAGAACAAGAACAATATTTTCTTTAGTGCGCTCTTTCGAACAATGAGAATATTCGCAAATTAAATGTTAGTTATAGCAAAGATTAAACTTTTTAACTTTATTCCGCTTTATATTACAAAAAATCTTTGGTAAAATTAGTAAAACCGATACATAACCTTTATAAAATAAAGATTTCGTAGAAATCGAAACCTTTATAAAATAAATAAACCTTTATAAAATAAAGGTTTCGATTTCTACGAATCAGTTACAAGGGATTTAAAAATAACGGTTTTGGTTTCGGTTTCTGTTTAAAAAATTTTTTCGATTCAGGTTTTTAAAAATGCGGGTTTTCGATCTTATTTTCTGTTTCGGTTTTACCCCCTGAGTTAAGTAAATTATTATAACTAATAATGAACACTTCCTTATAGACAATGAAGTAGAATTAAGTGGAATAATTATTTTAAATAGGAAAATATTTGTCATTTCTTTTATTAGTATTTGAAAGAGAGATGAGTAGTCCTGATTTGAATCAGGAAATTTCTGGTCCGTTTGTGAATTCCTGTCACGTTTTCTAACTATCGCACAATCCCATTTTCCCTTGTTTAATTTTGATGCGATCCTATGTTAATTCCTTCGAGACAACATTCCCCCTTTCTACTCCAGATAGACCTTTTCTTTATTTCGTTTTACCTCCAATCTCCCTTCGTTCCCTTTTCTTATTTCTTATTTAAATATTTTATATTTAGCTTGTGTAATCCATTAGGGATAATACAAATATATATTTCTCAGATGTGAATTATGTCTTTACTTTAATTTATTTTATGTGACTGTTGGTTTCTTCATATTAAAAAAGTAAATTTTTTATTGTAACAGAAGGTTTTTAATGAATTTCTAAAGAAATTTTGAGCAATCGAGGAATTCTATTTTATACCTGTTGAATTTGAATACTCATTGGAATAGTTCCTTAGAATTTTTTTGAAAAAATTATTGTTATTGTTCTTAAAAATGAGATTCCAAGGGAATTCAAATATTCGAAAGGAATGCTACAGAAATTTCTAAAAAATCTTATGGAAAAACCATACAAAGTCTCAGGAAATTCCTTGTAATTTATTTCTCGGAAATATAAGTTAATAAATGTACATTCTAAATAAATGTCTTATTAAATCAACTGGGAACTTTTGGTTTCCAAATAAAAGAGTTTTTAGTATGTGTTTTGTAAAATCACTTGATTCGCTGAGAATAAAATATATTTATTTCATAGATTCTTGATCGAGAGGAATTCAGGGATATTATCAAAATCAAGACGATAGGTTCGACCTATATGGCTGCCTCTGGAATAACAGATTCAACAAATCATGAGGGTGGACCCAGATGGGGACATCTTTCGACACTTGTCGATTTTGCTTTAGAATTGAAAAAGGCCCTCTCTAGTATTAACGAACAAAGCTTCAATCATTTTGTTCTGAAAATGGGCATTAATCATGGACCCATAATAGCAGGCGTTATTGGAGCCCGAAAACCTCACTATGATATTTGGGGAAATACAGTAAATGTAGCATCGAGGATGGAAAGCACTGGAAAAGTTGGTCACATACAGGTAAAAATATTCAAATCTACCATTTTTTAAATTAAACATTAAATATTATATATTACAGGGTTCACAGATGTTCAGTAGTTCAATTTTAGGGAAAATAGAGGATTTCTTTTTCGGAAAAAGAGGGATTTGTGTTTCTTTTTAAAATACCAAGGAAGTCAATAAAAGTTAATAAATACAGAATTATTATAAGAAAACTCAAATTTCATTAAAAATAAAATTATATTGACTGCAACTAATTAAATCATAAAACTATTATCAGAAGTTCTATAATATTCCCGAAAAATAATTTTGATGACACGTTGAAGTTATCGAAAGAGAGAAATTCCAACAGCGAATATTTCCGAACAAAAAATTTGTCGACTAAAAATTAACCATATATAAAAATTTTCGGCTGCTAAAATTGCTAAAAACAATTTAGATTTCTAAATTATGAAATTACAGAAATTTTAAATTTTGAAAAAATCCAATTCTCGAAACGAGTCTGCCAAAAATTCTCCAGAATCTTAAAAAATCCTCAAAAAGGAATACTCTGTTTCAAACTGAAGAAGAAGCATGTAAAACTTTTTCAACATATGTGAAATTGATGTTAATTTAACCGAATTAAAAAAGTAACTTTTTGTAAGTTAAAAAAAATTATAATTTTGAACTGATTTTGAATTTTCAATTTTAGTCTTACTTGCTATTTAAAACAGTATATACAAAAAATTTCCTATGACTTTAGCACCCAAGAACAAATTTGAAAAAAAAAGTGTAAATTGCACGGCACTACTAAAACTTTTTAAAAAATTTAAAAATATTTCAGGGAATTTTTTCACTAAGAGGAAAAAACTAGACGCATACCGTTTCGGAAAAATAAGATTTTCAATTTTTAAAAGAAATTGAACGAATCCGGAAGATTTAAAATCATTCTAGAATATTTTAGAAAGTTATAAAAAATTTGGGAAAAGTTTTGAAGTTTCTATAAGATTCTAGAAGACTCTGAATCTCTAAGGTTTTAATATTGTGGTACGCGTTTTTGAATGTTAAGTTTGTATTTGAAGAGTGGCACGCCATAAGGGATTAAGCCACATTTTGCTGATTTTTCAGGAGAGACAGGAAATGTTCCGTAAAATCTAATTTTGAATTTAAAAAAAAAATAAACATCCTTTCTCGAAACACATCATTACTGAATTAAAGCGTGAAAAGTTTCATTGGAAAATATTATTATGTTCCGAGAAAATGGAGAGAGAATGTATTTGCTTTTGTTTAAGGCGTATGTTTTCTCAAATTTGGACAGTGATTAAAAATCCAATTTTCCATTTAAGAAAAATACGAACATTTTATTTCTATTTATTGAGTTGCTGAACCAACAAAAAAAAATTTGATTGGAAAATGTCATAAAATTCCGAGAAACGTAAATGGGGAATTTTTCGTTTCGTTCCAGATGAGCGATTTTTCAACTTTGGATGCTGTTTAAAAATGCAATTTTCAATTTTAAAAAAAACTCGCTACCGAGGTACTATATTACTAAATTGAGGCTTGAAAATTTTCATTAAAAAAAGTCATTGAGTTATGAGAAAATGGAGGGAAAATATTTTTTTGAGTCCAGGCGCATATTTTTTCAATTTTAGGCCACAATGTATAACATCTTATTTTCAATTCAAAGACGCAGAAGCAAAGTAGATTTGGAGCTATGGAGTTGCAAAAGGTTAAAAATGTTGCAAAGACTTGAAAAAACTTGAGAAAAAATGTTTGAAAAAATTGAAAAAAAGCAAAAAATTGAAAAATTGCAAAAAAATTTGAAAAATGAATTTATAAAAAATTCCTTTTGTCACAATGTATATTAAAATATATCTGATTTTTTGAGCCAATAATCTCATTTTATAAAAAATGTGAGTTAATCCCTTACGACGTGCCACCCTTCATTTATTATAATTCTTGGAAAATTAATCGGAAGTTTGAATAAAAACAGGGGAAAAAGGAGGAATTTCTCGAAAATAGGGATTTTAAGTGATCTTGAGAAAAACAGAGGTAAAAGGGGAAGAGGGGACTGTGATATTATCTAAATCTAAATATTACTTTCATATATTTTTTATCACATCTTTTACATTTTTATTTATTTATCCACTGACCGAATCCATTTCAAATCAGGCAGGTTCTACACTTGAAGTCGCAGAATCTCCCGGGGACAAAATATGTTGTTTTCTAGAGGAAATTAGGCGTTACGTATTTTTGCGATTTGTGAAAAAAAATTTCTACGATATTATGGGCATTTGAATTTTTTGCTTTGTTTTTCAAAAATATCGAAATTTTTTCTTTAAACTTCTATAACTTTTGACCTAATTGAGATATTTAAAATTTCTTCCCAGATTCTGGTAGCGTTTATCTTCTTTCGAAATCCGCGAGAAAATTTAGTAAATGTTCAAAATTAACAAAATTACGGCAGTTTTTTTTGAAAATGTTCATAGTCGATTTTCTCAAAAAACCCACACATATTTTTTGCCAATTTCTTGTTAAATTTGTACTATCATAAGGAAAGATTATTTTGCAGAAAAAAATGTTCTTGACTCCTGGTTTATGGAAATACAAACAAATAGATAAATAAAATAAATAAACAAATAAATACCTATAAATACTCATACCCATATTTTGTTAAATAGTTTTAAAAAAAATGTACGTTTATATAAAGAAGACTTCCTGTGAATTTTACGTGGGTTAAACAATTTTTATGGACAAAAAATTATTTTTCATAAAATCGAATTTTCAAATTTTGTGCTGAAACGATTTAAGTTACAAAAATAATGTCAGGACTAAAAATGATTTGCTTCAAAAGTTTTGATATTCAATATATTTAAATATATTTCGCATTCACCCTGATAGTTTTCAATAATGTACAAAAACTTCGTTTGAATCTTAGTTTAAAAAAAAAATAAACAATTTTTATGGCCAGAAAATTATTTTTCGTAAAATCGAATTTTCAATTTTTTTGATGAAACGATTTAAGTTACAAAATTAATGTCAAGACTAAAAATTGTTTGCCTAAAAAGTTTTTATATTCAATATATTTAAATATATTTCACATTCACCTTTATATTTTTCAATAATTTACAAAAACTTCGTTTAAATCTCAATTTAAAAAATAAATAAATAATATCTGGGCCCACGTTTCCAGATTTTTATTATCTATTTCGTCAAATTCTCATTAGAGACCTCGAGATTCCAAGAGGAATCATTGGATTCTGTAGATAATTTAGGAACCCTTTTTTAGGGTTCCTAAATTATTTAGGAAAAAGTGTTTGGCACTTTTGGCCATGTAAGAAGTTTTTATATCACATTCATTAATCTCCAGCTTCCATATGTGACATTTTTGTATTCCCGGGATCTTCCACTCTCGCGTTTTCATTCGGCAAAAACTTTTTAGTCAAACAATTTCTTATTTTTGACATTATTTTTGTAACTTAAATAGTTTCAACAAAGAATTTGAAAATTCAATTTTATGAAAAATAATTTTCTGGCCATAAAATTGTTTAGCCCACGTAAAACTCACCGGAAGTCTTCTTTATATAAACATATATTTTTTAAAAATATTTAAGGTGGGTATTATAAATAACAAGCTGGGTATTTCCATAAACCAAGAATCAAGAAAAATTTTTTGTGCAAGAAAATTGAATTTTTTTATTTTTCTGGAAATGGTGCAACGGTGCAAGATATTATAAATGAGTAAAATAACTTTTTGTAGAACTTTTTTAATTGTGCAAACTATTCTTTTAACATTTTTTAGTATCTGTAGTTGTTTTCGAGAAAAATGTGAAGATTCGATTTTATGAAAAAAAATTCTCCTGTCCACAAAAGTTATTTAGCCTGCATAAAACTCACAAGATATCCTCCCTGTGATAGTACAAATTTAACAAAAAATTGGCAAAAAATATAAGTGTGGATTTTTTAAGAAAAACGACTACAAATATTTTCAGAAAAACCACCGTCGTTTTGTTAATTTTTAACATTTTTTAAATTTTCTGGTGGATTTCGAAATAAGACGATAAACCCCACCAGAATCTAGGAAGAAATCTTAAATATCTTAATTAGGTCAAAGGTTATAGAAGTTTAAAGAAAAAATTTGGATTTTTTTGAAAAACAAAGCAAAAAATTCAAATACTTATAAATTCGTAGAAATTTTTTTAACAAATCGCAAAAATACGTATGGCTTAATTTCCTCTAAAAAGCAACATATTTTGTCCCCGAGAGCTTCTGCGACTTCAAGTGCAGAACCTGTCTGATTTGAAATGGATTCGGTCCACTACTTTTTGAAGAAATCTAAACTAATAGATTAACTAAATCTAAACTAAAGATTAACTTAATTTCAGACAACTTTTAAATGTAGAATATATAAATTACAAAATTTTCTCAGGTGACCGACGAGACTCGGAAGATTTTGGAGCCTTTCGGATTCGGATTCGAGGAACGAGGAATGGTTTTTGTCAAGGGTAAAGGTCAACTGCTCACCCACTATCTAATGACAAAGAATGGAGTGGCCTTGAAACTCGACAGTGATTTGCCCGTTGAACCAACTCATCCAATCATCTACCAGTAGAAAAGCGTCGCGACGCTCGTTGAAAGTCTTCTTGCCGATGACACCGGGAGAATTTTTCCTCTCCATTTCGTGGCGATGGGTCGAGCGTAAAAAAAGTCAATACTGCTACATCTACAAGTAAAGTAAGCTTCGATCACGGCGACTTCGGTTCGCGACTTTATCGTCTAAAAATATTCAACAAACGAGGTGTAAAATTTTACCCCCGGTGTCCCTGTTGCTGCTGTCATGACAGTCTAAAATTTTAAAGTCAACATTTAAAAAATCCATTCATCAATGAATAAATCATTCACAAATGCCCACTGTTTGTCCTGTAGACCTCACTAAATTCAGTCTAAATCTAATGGAGTGGAAAAAAGTGCTATTGCACCTGAAATGATTTCTGTACCTTGAATATGGGTTTTATACAATTTGGGTCAGAGTTAGTTTAATAGATTGTAGAATTAGTTCAAATGGAAAATAATTACAATAAAATCTTGTAGAGAATCGTACTGTCTCATCTGAATATGTACACTAGAAATAATTTTTCATTACTAAGGAAAATAAGGATGCTTAGTAAGAATGGGTTATGATTACGAATTGGACTATTGGATTACGATAGAACAGTATAAATTAGCAATTATTAGGTTTGTTAGAAATTTCGAACGTTCCTTTAACGTGAATAATTCTTCAGGAAGAATTTTAATATCTTTCAACCTTTTCGTGAATAATTCTTCAGGAAGAATTTTGATATCTTTCAACCTTTTTGTGAATAATTCTTCAGGAAGAATTTTGATATCTTTCAACCTTTTCGTGAATAATTCTTCAGGAAGAATTTTGATATCTTTCAACCTTTTTGTGAATAATTCTTCAGGAAGAATTTTGATATCTTTCAACCTTTTCGTGAATAATTCTTCAGGAAGAATTTTGATATCTTTCAACCTTTTCGTGAATAATTCTTCAAGAAGAATTTTGATATCTTTCAACCTTTTCGTGAATAATTCTTCAGGAAGAATTTTGATATCTTTCAACCTTTTTGTGAATAATTCTTCAGGAAGAATTTTGATATCTTTCAACCTTTTCGTGAATAATTCTTCAGGAAGAATTTTGATATCTTTCAACCTTTTCGTGAATAATTCTTCAAGAAGAATTTTGATATCTTTTAACCTTTTCGTGAATAATTCTTCAGGAAGAATTTTAATACCTTTCAACCTTTCGTGATTCAAGTTGTTCTGTGTGCAATTGTGGAAAAATAAATTCCTTGTGGTTTTTGCCTCATCAAATGTAGCTATTTAGAAATTATAGATGTCTAAAGGACATCCAGTGGACATTGACCAGGATATCCTGAGGATGTTTGATCCATGAAATTCATCCAGATCCATCATCACTCTTGCTACCTCTGTATCATTACAAATGTACCTTCATATTATGTCATCGCTACAAGCGTTACGACTACTCTTTCACTGCAGAAGTGTTCTTCCAACAGTTCTTTTAAAAAATTATCTTAAAAATCTTAAAACTTTTAAAAATTATCTTAAAAATTAAGTTCTCTCAAAATCAGATTCAAATTATCTTTAAATCAGCAAGAAAGATAAATTTAATAAGATTTTACATCTGGATTGTTGGAGGAATAATTGTTCAGTGTACGCTGGTTGTCCAGGATTCGATTTCTACATTATCAGCAAAAGCTTGTGGCCACTTCTCCAACGGCAAAGTTTACCGTTAGTTGTAGAATTATAACTGTACCGTTTATCTATCACGAAAGCTCTCTCAGTAGATTTTTGAGTCTGGACAGCTGGCTTTATCACAATTACTATTACTACTGTTACAGCTATGACTATTACCGATATAACTACTACTGTTGTTCATTGTGTTCACACGAGCTCGTACTCAGCACAACGAAGGTGTTTTGAATTCAGAAAACTTGATCAAAGTTCCATGTCTGGTGGTTCATTACTTAACTTGATGAAATTTGAGAAATTTAAATCTTTGAGTTTCTGAACACTTCACAATTCGCAAAATATCGGAATTTACAACAAACCTTCGTTGCGGAGTGTCGTGCAAAGGAGACCACGAAACATTTTCACGTCTGTGATAACTTCGTCGCGAGTAGCGTAACGATATGTACTAGTAAGTACTACGATAAAAAAAATTTTTAAAAATGGAAGATGCAAGGTAAGGTAGCTAGAAAAGTGCTTTAGAGCACTTTTAGCTCCGATTTCGCGGGACCGGCCGCGTAAAATCTAACTGTACCATTATTTAAGACTTCGCGCAAGGCCGCTGATAATTTATTTTTTTACACAGAGTGCAAAGTTATCACAGACCCTATATATATGTAAAAAAATATATATATTTGTCGCGCAAACACAAATACATGGAGGAGGAAGGATATCGGGTTGAAGAGCAACGGCCTAAGCGCGAAGGCGCGTTTTTTTGGATGAAGGAATGAGGATAGTGGATTTTGAAAAGGCGAAGAGTGTAAGGGTTGAAGGGTTGAAAAAAGAGAGAAATAGAAAGTAGATCATCCTCCTCGAATTTCACACTCTCTCGTCACCACAACATTACACGCACATGAATCTTGTAAATTAGAAATAAAAATGTCGTGTACATAATTAAATGGATCACTGATCAAAATGATGACCATAATGTTAAGAGCTAAAGGTTAGCGGATTTAATTTCGAGAGCGATGGTGAGCATCTGTGAGGAGAGGAGAAAAGAGGGAAGAGGGAAAAATATCACTGTAGATATCCTAGCACTATATATGTATCTGTATAGAAATTCATGAATTCGAGAGGGAACACGTTATAACTTTAATGAGAAGAAGATAACAGAATCAGAGAAACCCCACTTTCACGTCGAACGAATAAAGAGCATCATCGATGTGAGAAAATAACATTGTGGTTTTGTATCTTTTTTGGAAACCTTGCCTTATTGATAAGAGATCAGTAAATTCTGTTAAAACTGAATTTTCCAAGGATGAATTAAAATTAAATCTTACTATCAGATTATATTTAAATTCATTATTCCTCCTTGGAGAGAAAGTAAATTTTTTTTACCTGACAAGAAAAGACTCTTTGACATATACCCGAAGTGAGCATCTAATTATTTTCGACTTAAATATTAAGCTGAAAAGTAAATACTTTTTAAAAGCTTTGAAGCTTTTCATTGCTTAAATTATATGCATAATTAAAGAAAAAATCCTAGGGTTTCCGTAGTTCCTTTAAATTAGTATAAAAAGCATCAAAGGAAGGAACTTTATGTAGAAATCAAATTGATAATGTACAACATCAAGTTTCTTCCTTCTATGTTTTTTATCTTAATCTATTCTCGGAAGTTATAGGAATTTAACTACATCCACCAAAGTTAACCAATTATATTTTAAATTAGTTTTTGCTTTTATTTCAAAAAGTCTGATTCACCATGACCCAAATCCTAAAACCTCTCTTTGAGAGACTAATATTTATAAGCTTAAATTCCAATTAAAAATAAATTTCCAATGCTCCTTTCGATTAGTTTTTACTTTTTTTCAATAAATTGAATAAGTAGTTTTCTACTAATGAAATAGTGTCGAATCGTTTACCAATTGCTTTAGTAAGCATTTCTACTAATTAATGAATTAGAAAACTAGGTAGAAAACTACTAATTCATAGTAGAAAACTACTAATTCATAGTAGAAAAATACTAATTCATTTAGTAAGGCTTACTAAATAAATTAGTAACCCTTACTACGTGAATTAGTAGTTTTCTACCATTAATTAGTAGTTTTCTACTAAAAATTAGTAGAAATGTTTACTAAAGCAATTGGTAAATGATTCGGTACAATTTCATTAGTAAAAAACTACTAATTCAGATTTAGGGAGTGGATTTCTTTGAAGATAAAATAAAAAATCAGTGCGGTAATAAATAATAAATTATTCTAAAAATATTTCGTCATTTAGATAACAATAAACACTAATAAAGTATGTAATATCGAAATCAAAAAAATGGTTTGCATGAAAATAATTTATTTTTCACCAATATACAATTTGCCATTACATCTGTTTAGAAACTGACAAAATAAATTTCGCCCTTGAGATTCAAGGTGTTTCGTTGATAGCAAAATTTATATTTGATCAGTATAATTGTATATATGCAGAGTGGATATAGTAATAAATAAATAAACACTTGAGCTTTGCTACTTTTCAAGTAGCCACTTTTTGACTGGCACGTCTCAAAATAATTTTTTTTATGATATCACGTAGAATAATTTATGAGTGCATTCATTGACTTGCTTACTATAAAAAATGTTGCTTATTTCCTTCAATTTGAGCGATTTGAAAATTATTTTGATTATATAATAAACGATGGAAAGTATGGACTAAACTATTATACAGTAAATTTCATTTCAATTATATTTTTAATAGAGATCGAGCTTTTTCAGGAAAGTAAAATTAAAATTGTGTTTAATTTTAAATTTTAAACTTAGAACTCCAGAAGGTATTTTTGCAGATAGCATAATTTCAATAAGCTAAAGCTGTCGCATATAAAGTTGCTGAATTTTACTAGAAATCATTATTTTTGTATTTTTTTAACAGAATTTATTTTTTTTGTATGCCTCTGTATACCCCCTTGTACCTTGTAATCTATTTATTTTACAAATCGTTTATTAAGAATAATAGATATTATTATTAAGCATTATATTATTATTAAGCATTCGATACTGTTTGATAAAATTGACAACAAGCATTCCACGCCGTATTTTTTGAAATCTGAACTTGATACTCATTTTTTTTATTTCTCTGTGGCTTTTGCACATTCTTTATCACAAACTGAATTATTGATGCAGACTTTCAGGAGAAAAGCAAGGACTTTTGTTTTCAGCGATTGTCGATTTTTATTTAAATTTAATTAATTTTAAAGCTCTTAAATAGTTTTGGACGCATTAACAATATCGTTGTTTATATATAGTTTAAGTATATTTTTTTATACATCCTTCAGCCAAATATTAAAGTTTTTTCGTATTACTTAAAAAAAATTTAGTACCTAAATATTCTTATTTATAGACTGACAATAAAACATGTTTAAAAATTTTTTGTTTGTAATTTCTAAGTAATATTTTGTTCTAGATCTTTATATTCAAGTATGTTCAAAAATAATAAAAGGAATTAGGCTGACTAGCATACAAAATGTTCTCAGAATATAAATAATAAAGCAGTATTTTCCATTTTGAATAAAAATATTTTTATGTCTATTAAAAATGATTTATCTTAGATTTTGGCTAAAGTTTGTTGGCATAAATATACAAGAAATCTGAAAATCCTATCTCTTCATTGACATCGATTAAAATTTGAATTTATTTTTAGAAAGACCACATAATGCGACAGAGAAGTAACATTGATTCATGAAAAGTCGATTAAATAGACAGATCATATTATTATCATTTTCAGATCTTATTATGCTATATTTTTCAATTCATACCTCCACCTTGCCAAATATACACACAATCGTTAGTAGGGAATTTTTTCTTAATTTTTGATTGTCGATTTACTTGCAAAACTCTGAGAAAAAAAGAATATATTAAACATAATTGGAACAAGGCAATTGGGTTTGAAATCCAAATGCTTTACCAGCTGAAAAAGTTTACTACAAAATGAAAACCGAGAAAAACTGAATCAGGAGAGTATAGTTTTTAAATTAAAAAATCAAATAACGTGTAGAATTTATAGGTAAAATCTTGATACTATTGAAGTTTATAAATTCTAAAAATACACTCAATGCTGGTAAAAATTGAATTTAATTCTAGAATTGTTTTCATTTTTGTAAAAAAGCCTTTTCTGTAATAAAGGTAGAGAAAATGTTTTCCCATTCACCGAACATTTTTTATTGTTCTTCAAATCAGTTACTGATTTGTTTTGTTGTTTGTAACGTGGGTATCATTAAAAACTTTTTTAAAACGCATTCGTTAAACCAGAGAACTTTTGAAATGGTTTTTATTTCAAAATATTAGTTTCCAGCAATTCAGAAGTTACTTGTGCACTTTTTTAAATCGGTTAGATTGCATTTCAGTATAGATTTATAATTTTAAACATCTTCATTATTAAAATATCATTTTTCATAATCATGCTTAAATAATGTTTTTTAGAATTTGTAAACCTAAAAAGTGGTCTCCAGTCTATTCAGTTGATCTCATGTTTCTCATTGTGCAACAGAAAAAAAATGGTTTACTAAAACTCTGTATACTTTTTTCAAAGTGAGTTGACAAAAAGATTGACAATTGTCAGGTACAAAAAAAAAAAGAAAACAATTTTAAAACGCTCGCATGGCCAAGGCACAGCAAGGTGAGTGCACATTCAATCAGCCTGGCAGAAACCTTAAAATATAGTATCATATGATCAGTTTCGTAGACAAACTTTCATCTCAGTCTTAGAAATTAATTTCAGTGATCAAGATGCATAAAATAAAGTAATTTTAAAAATTTGTTTTTTCGATAATCAACATAATAATAGTTGAACAATACAACAACAAAATTAACTTCGAAAAATCAGAAAGAAGTGTAACTGCTATTTACATTACTGTA
>JBAGKK010509539.1:0-14099 GCA_037177015.1 Euceroptres primus | reverse complement strand
ACCTGATTCTCGGCCTTCCCAGTGGTCTCTTACTATTCGGTTTCCCTTTCATGATTTGCGCTACCGATCTATCGTTGTCTGTTTTTGTATTAGGACAGCAAATTTTAAGATGAAACCAATTTCAAATTTCTGTATTTCTCTGTACTACTGACTTTTAATTAATTTTACTTTTATTTGTATTTTATACATTTTTTGGCCTCAAAGTTTTAAGTTTAAATCTTTGAGTTAAGTTTAAAATCTTACGAATTTTTTCCGGTTTTTTACTTCATGCATAACTGTGACCCCATATAATAGGCCTTTTTTGATTAGATATAAATTTTGCGGGCCCAAAATCTTTAAATTCCCAGGATGTTTATTTTTATTAGGGATATGAAAGTATCTGTTTTGTATGAATATCTAGAAAAAAAAATGATTTTGTGAAAAAGAAGTCTACTGGAACATTAGAATATCTGAAAAATTACTGGTCCCCCTAAGAAGAGAATCCATCTATCATGATTGTAATATAGTTGTTTTATTTTTTGTTCCAGGTGAGTTCGATTTCCATTCAATTAGTCCTCTGTCTACCCTGTTTTTAAAAATTTATTTTAAAAAATTAATTAAATATCTACAACATTTTTTGTCTATAGATTTAATAGAATCTAATGTGTGGTTTAGAATAATGTTTAGAAAACAAGGCTTTTAAAATATATTTCAATTTATACCCTGATATAAAATCTTCTTAATTTAAAATTCCTTTTATTTTAGCAAAAAAATTAAATTCTATAAATTTAACCATTCATATTTTTCTGTATGATGAAAAAAGTTCTATATTTTCCATTTTATGTCTAACTTTTGCTGATGTCCCTTAATTTTCAAAAGAAATGGTTAATATTGAATAAAAAATGAGAAAACAGCACAATAAATTCAATGAAAATGTTCTAATTTTGAGAGTTTAATAAAGAACAGATCTTGGTCAAAAAGTGTATTATATTTTAAAATTTGGTCATATGCATTGTTAGTTGCAAATTATGAACACTTTTATAACTTTGCAGTGCGAAATTGGTCATAACTTTAATAGCTTATATGTACATCAAATTGCCTACTAAATTTTATAATTATTTTACAACTACCTCTCTATACATGATTATGGCCATCAGAGAATGCAACTACAAGTCTGCTTTATTATCATTATATGATTATAGTAAATTACAGTGGATAAATTCTATTAAATTATGGAGATAACTGTTAATCCAGCCACTCTAAAAACCTATTAGTTGTACCCTCTAAATAAAAAAATAAAATTCACTTATATTTAGTTCTTTAAAAAATTTAATTTTGTCGTAACTGTGTGCTTGTAAACTCTTATTTTAAAGAAATGCAAATTCACGCGTTAGTAAATTCTGGTAACACACTATATTTTTTAATTTAGTTCACCCACGTCATGAATTACTTAAACCCATTCTTTCATTTATCACCAAGCAGGTGCACTTTATTAACATCATGCATTCGCAAAATTAAATGACTTGAAAAGTTGCATAAACATCCATTTATCACATTTTGAGGTATAATTTTATCTGTTTATATTAACTTATTTTCCTACAGTAAATGGAAAACACGGCTTCAAAAGAGTGGGACTTTAGTGAATAAATTATATTCAAAAATAATTAGAGCAAAAAACAACAGAGAAACAAAACAAAAATCGGTTAAATTCAGAAAAAAAACCATCTGCTAAAATAGGGGTAGCAGATTTTTTCTCATATAGAGTACACGCTCGGTGCCGGTGGACGGAAAACGATTCTATGTTCGGACACCACTTTTGGAAATTCATAAATAAAAAAATATTACATTTTGTGATCTGTCTGAAAAAGGTTAGAAAATAAATGAAAAACTCTTTCATATGACTGAACTTTTATAACATTATAACAATTTTATTCAGAGAAAATAAATATTCTTTCGAACACTGATACGTGTCCGGAGATCAGTGCACTCACCCTATGTATTTACTTTCTGATGTTATACTTTTATAGATGGTCAGTTAATTTACAGATATTTCTGTAGAATGAACAGATATTTCTGTAAAATTAACAAATATTTCTGCAGAATTACCAGATATTTCTGTAGAATTAACAGAAATGTCTGCTAGGTTAATGGAATTCTAATTGTTCTTAAAAAATGTTAACCTAACAGACATTTCTGTTAATTCTACAGAAACATCACAAATTTCTGTAAATATAACAGAAAAATCTGCTATCCTTATTTTAAAGATGATTCTGTTAATTTTACAGATTTTTTCTTCTACGTATACTAAAGAAAATGAACTTGAGAAAAAAGAGCTAAATTTTTCATTGGCACTTTTTAATCGATTCTCGTACTTCTTGCTTGGGTTGCTGATAGGTTGATAAATGAGTAAAAGGCAGTCCTTAAAATTGTCTTTTTTTCGTGAAGGGTGTAAATTGAACTAGAGACAGTGAGGAATAATGAGAGTTTTCTCTCCCTACCGATAACTATATAAATCGGGTTCGCATTGAATACAGCCCAACAGGGGATCGTTCTCAACAGGGAAAGAGTCAACGACCAGAGAAGAGGGCGGAGACTTTCCGTTAGTCCGTAATTTTCGGGTCTACCGTTTACGTTGGGTGGGTCGGGAAGATGGATGCTCCTTTGCCAACGCTCAACCCCCGCTACACCACTTTGATGCAAGACCGAACGCCTTGTGGAAAGGGGTCCATTAGCGGAGCCATTTGAATATTTGCAAACGGTGCAACCGGGTATGGAGGTTAAAAAGATGTAACATACTGGCACGTCACTTCCACTCGGGGTTTGAAACTGTCGTCTCAAGGGTCGCACCCTGAGTAACGGAACTACCTGAGCAACTGCCACTTAAAATTTCATTTTCGAGAACCTAAAAGCAATCGCGACTCCCTGTCCGCGAATATAACCATTCCGCAAATGGGGTGTTATCAACATTTCTTTTCTCGCATAATGCATTCTGTTCCGCGTGTAATGCATTGTCTCATTTAACCGGTGACTGGACCCTCGAATCTCACCGCAATCTATTCTCGTGGGCGATGACCTTTCACGCTGAAACACGTGTTTCAAGTTCACCGTTGAAACAGAAAATATCCTTGAATCTCGAAAAAAGAAGATATGAGGTGCTGATAGAAAGCAACGGTGGAACAAGCGGCGAAACTTGTTTCATCCATCAGACTCGAGATGGAGAACAGTCTACATACCAAAAGGACCCAAGTTGCAGCTTCTTGGATATATTTTGTTAATAACAATCACACGGGGGGAAGAAAGTCTCACACGTCTGTTCTGAATCTATTTATACTGACAAGAGCTTGTCCAATGTTCATCGCAGCTTTTTTCTTTCGGATAATGTTTTGGGGATGTGTCCGGAGTATTTTAAATTTATGGTTAGACTTTATCCATTAAATAGTTACAGAAAATCCCTAGGTATCATTTGAATCTACAGCAAAATGAAAAATAGAAAAACAAAAGACTGTGACAATGGAATAAATGATCTAAACAACGCATTTTCTACTCTTAAATTTAAACATTTCCTAAAAATATTCTAATTCCATAACCAACATTTTTTTAACAGAAAGTAGTCGCATTTGACCAAAAAAGAAGTAATATAGAGAAAATTGGATCCCCATTAATCTTCTGCAATCTTCCAAGTTTACTCCGCAAAGTAACAAATGTATAATAAATTATCATAATTTCTTACCAAAATCATTTCAATAGAAAATAGTCACTTTCGAAAAAACAAAAGAAAAACTAGTAAATTACTCATCAAATTTTCAATCTTCTCATATCTTTGGACCACACTTAAAAAATGTTTAAAAAATAAACCATTCTGAATCAGAAAAGCTCTTACATTCCAAATTATTCTAAAAACACCCCTTTTGCAATTCCAATACTAAAAACAACATTCCATTATTCATTATTCTTCCAGAAATCAATAAAACAAATACTTAAAAATTCATTTTCATAACCTAGACGTGTCAGAAATTTATGTTTTATTATTATATTATGTATATTATTATGTTTATAATATGTTATATATAATATATTTTATATATATATATATATATATATATATATATATATATTAATGTCTTTTTTTCTACCAAATGGATTTATCAGGTATTTTAGCTTCCTCCTCAGTTGTCCCATAGGTGAAAAAATGATGCTTAATTTACGTATAACATTTCTCGTATAACTACTACTATTATTTTTATTCAATTTAGGGTTTTTTTTTTAAGATTGAAGCTGAATAAATTCCCCAGTGATCGCTTGAGGCCGATTTCTGATTTTTGAGTTTTTTCAAAATTCTGTGTAAACAACAAGAGAAGAAAAAATGTTGTTTTCAGAAAAATCATTATTTTAACCCGGAAAAAATGACTTGTGTAAACTAAATATCAAGCAAAATTTGTAATTTATTTGCAATTAAATTACGTAAACAATCCACTTGAAAAGTAACTTAATTGTTATAAACCAATTTTATAAAAAATTTCTCTTATATACCATTTTAGCGCGTAAAAATTTTGTCTTTACTATAGTTGCTGAAATTTATTATAAAAATGTCATCTAGTAATAAAAAATTGACAAAAATTAAGAACAGTTATTGTTATAAACAAATTTTATGAACATATACTCGAATTGGATAATTTTCAAGGGAAAGAAATTATTTCATGGCTTAAAATTACTGATATTTGTTATTAAAGCGAAAGCCAGCAACAAAACGTTGTCAAAAATTAAGAATTGTTATTGTTATAAACAATTTTTATAAACAAATACTTAAATTTGACATTTTCAGGCAGAAAAAAACTTTCAGTTTTTTATGAAAGTGTTATTTATTTTCGATATCTATTACGATCTACTTCGTTTATTGACAAAATGTATTGTTATAAAAAATGTCTTGAACAAATGCAGTTTTTTAGTAGCGAAGAAAATATTTCATTGTCGATTCATTTTTGTAGTTGAGAATAAATCAGAACAATTTCAATCAGGATTGAACAGAGGAGAATACGCTGACCTGAAAGAAGAGTATGAAAATTAAACATTTATTCATGAATTTGTTCATGACAGTAACAATTCTTAATTTTTAGCAATATTTTGTTACTGGCTGACTCTTTCATAACAAACATCAGTAATTTTAAGCCAGGGAATACTTTTTTTCTGATTGAAAATGTCCAATTTCAGTATTTGTTTATCAAATTTGTTTTTAACAATAACAATTCTTAATTTTTGACAATGTTTTATTACTAACTGACACTTTCATAACAAATTTCAGTAATTTTAAGCTAAAAAATACTATTTTTCTTCTTAAAAATGTCAAATTTGAGTATTTGTTCATAAAAGTTGTTTATAACAATAAAAATTCTTAATTTTTGACAATTTAATGTTAGTGGCTGACACTTTTATAAGAAATATAAGTAATTTTTAACCAAAAAATACTTTTTTTCTGTTTGAAAATGTAAATTTCGAGTATTTGTTTATAACATTGGTTTACAACAATAGCAATTCTTAATTTTGCTTCCTCATAGAGGAAGCTTTGTAATGGTTATATGTATTTACAAAAATTTTTAAATTCATTTAATTGAACGTTCTTCAGTTGATAAATGTCTAATACAATATTCTGAACAGTTGTGCGGATGTGTGTGTGTGTGTGTGTGTGTGAGAGAGTGTATGTTTAAATGTTACACTTTTTTGTGAACACGATAGCTTGAGAAAGGTTGCAGATACATCGATGAAATTTGGTGGTCTTATTTTTACCGCTAGTAACTCAAATCAGACACAAGGATATCACAAAATATTCATTGGATTTTTTTCTAGCACTTTTGTGACTCTTGAAAAATCGGCTTTTATAATTAAAACTTTTTTCATTGCCATAATTCACAGTTAATGCATGAGAAAAAAAGATTCCTTAAATCGAAAGGAATGAATTGACCTATAATATTAGTGCATTTTATTGAAAGTTTAGAAAATTTTTATCGTTCATAAGATTGAAAATAAAATGAAAATTTACTATTCTATTAAAATAATTTTTACAATTTTAATTTTTCGGTGGTCTACCATGAAAATGAAAGATTCTTTGACTCGAAACGAATCGATTGACTTATAATATTAATACATTTCATTGAAGATTAAGATAATTTTAATCATTTATGATATTGACAAAAAATTAAGAATTATAATTTTATTAAAATAATTAATGATCCCTCTGTGAGGAAGCAAATTATCTATTTGCTATTTTATCGTAAGGAGGAAGCAAAGTGCTCGTGATATGAGCACCAAAAATATAGACTCCGCGAAAACACTCGAAATCGAATTCACAGCTAGTTTGACAATGTTTTGTTACTGGCTGACACTTTCATAACAAATCTCAGTAATTTTAAGTAAGAAAATACTTTTTTTGTTTGAAAATGTGAATTACGAGTATTTGTTTATAACATTTAAGTCACTTATCAAATCCATTATTTACGTAATTAAATTTCAAATGCATTAATTTTGCTTGATATTCAGTTTATACAAATAATTTTTTCCGAGTTAAAATAATGATTCTTCTGAAAACAACATTTTTTCTAATTTCGTTGTTTACACAGAATTTTGCAAAAACTAAAAATCAGAAATTGGCCTCGAGCGATCGCAGGGGAATTTATTCAGCTTCAATCTTAAAAAAGAACGTCTTATTTTTAACACTTGAAGTGTTGCAGTATTACCGTGACAACATGTGGAAATTTGAATGACCTGAAGTTGGTCAACACCTCTAGAAAACAATACACGCAACATACACGCAACACTTTGTTTTTTTCTGTGTTCTTACCCTAAATCTACTTCGTTTTTTTTCTTCTAAAATTGCAATCTGCAGTTACCTGGGGACGATCAGAGCAAAGAACGTTTCCGACGCCCATGGTATTATGCCTAATGACCAGCGCCCTTGTCGATCTGGTCTCGTGATCATGCATGTGTCAGCCAAGATGTGAACGACCTTCTATCGGCTGTGACGTAAATATGACACGCTCATTAGCAGGAGTGAGCGCCCGCAGGTGCACAGCATGCTGTTTCGCTTACCATGGGTCAGGTTGGCCAGCCCTGAGTAATTAAGTTTAAGCAAGACCTGCGTGTCAAGTTACGAGTATCACTCCAAGGTTTACACGAATTAATTCCGAGTTCCTCGTAGGTGTTACAATGTCAAGATCCTCCCAAGTTATTTCCCATTCTGCTTCCTACCGACAGACCTCTCATTATGAACTCCCGAGTTCTCAGTTTCTTTTTATATTCTTCATATCACTTTTAACAACTTCCGCGTCTTTTGGCTTCAGTTAATGAGCTGAAGATTACAGCGTTTGCTCAGGAAATGATAAAACGATTTTACAAGTAGTATTAGCAGCACGATAAAAAAAGCGTGAGGAGCATTAATGTTGAAAACATTAGAAATAAATGCTGAACATTAAAAGTCAAATGATATTTTAAAGAAACAATTAAGTCTCTAGTTCCTTAAGTAAAAAAAAGGTAATGAAAGTTGCTTCTAAATTTACTATCTTCCACGTTTGACTTGCTATAAAACTTGTAATGATACTTTATATCCTGCCTGCGGTAAGCTTTAACAACTCTTTTACAATGCAAAGTATTACTTTTATGGGTGATAGTTTATTTCTGTTGCACCTGTCGCCTTATTTAAGCAATATCAATTTTCTAGTATTTTAATTTAGGTAAAAAAAAAAAATCCAAAAGGCATAAGCTTGAGAAACAAAGAAAACGATGTCAAGGTTTTCACTGCCACTGTCGTAAAAATGTAGCTGAACGTAGGTCTGGGATAGTGAATGTAACTCGATTCCTTGGCATACCGTCGACAGAACACAAGGTTTCTCGCGCCGGTAGCCTGGTGAAGAGATTCACCTGTCTGATATGCCCTACGATCATCCATGTTGTCCCAGAGGTTCCAACGATTCACTGTCGCTAATCACAAGGCGCACGAGGGAATCAAGTGTTTGCGATTTTTCACGCGAACGGGTACCGATACATCTGTAGAGACCATAGTTTGTTAGGAATCACCCACGGGGAAACGACAGACATGAAACACATGGCCTTGCAATCTGTGTACAGTCCTCAGAGACAAGGAGTGGACGAGAGATTACAATTGGTGCTAAGCTTTAGAAATTGCTATCGTTAATAATTCAGATCACTCCATCTAATTCAAACGATTTTACAAAAGAGAAACGAATTAAATGAAATGAATTAAAAGATGGACAATGATAGGAATTGATGTTAGAAGTTCTCCTCTTATTATCAAATTAAATTTCTAGTTAGACTCCCTCAATTGGGATTGATTCTGTCTGAAGGAGTTTGATTACTCCTTTTTTCGTTAGCGAAATTCCGATTGTAATAAGTACTTTGGTGGTCTGGTATCCGGTCGGATAATTAAAAGGCACCGAGACCGTAGCTGGAAGACAACCAGGTAGAAAATGTACGGGAGACGCGAGAGTCCAGGAAGCGTGACTAACGACTTCATAGATCCTCTGTCCAGGACTTTGAGATCGCTGCCACTGCGCGGGCATATCCCTCTGGCTTTTTTTCTCTATTCGGTACGACCCTTATTCGATGACGACGAAATAGGAGAAACGGCAGGTCTCATTATGCAGATTGCCCTTGTGTATTGCGAGACATGGATATCTAATCGGATCAAAATGTGGGAAAGGAGAGGTCGGTACACCAACGGTCCCCTGCATCGAGTATCGAATGTAGCCCGTATAACTGTAGCAACTGCAGCAAGCCGACCACTAGCCATGCACGATTGTTTACTGCAGTTAAACCGCGGAATGCAAGTTTGCAACTAAATTGGAGTTCGGTCTAACCTGAAAACTCTCTTTCTCCTCATCCCCTGTAAATTGCTTCAATAAGGGGCGTAGACCAAGGTCTATAGACCCTGTGATGTCATTATCTTCAATATTTTATCAATATCTTTGTTTCTATGATTGTGGTGCAAAATCCCTCGAATTTAATAAATGGTCGAAGATATAAATATCCACGAACTGGTGTACAAGTTGAAAAAGGGTCGTTACGATGATAACATTGAACGAGAAACGGATCTGAGTTCCTGTTTTGTCTTATTCAAGTCCCGCTTCGCATTATAAACCTGCTTTCAACACATGTGCCCGTTACCGAGCTCAGCTGTATCACCAATCACGATCCCGCCCTGTTGTCGCGCCTACTCGCGCAAACTATAATTAAAACACCTTACACGGTAAATTATTGTCCTAAACATAATGTTTAAACCTTCAATGCAGCCAAAATAGGTTTTTTATTTACAGTTTGAAACACCATACACGGAAAACAGTACCTAAGTGTGCCAATAAAGTAGCTGGACAAATTTCAAATAAAAATAATAGCTAAGTAAGAATTGACAATTTTATTAATATTTACGTTAAAGTTTGTTTACATTGTATACTTAAAAAAGAAATAAGTTTCATTTAGAAATTCGTCATGAAGGTGGCTAGCCAGAATTATTTATGAGAACGCGTTTACGATATACTTGGACAGCGCTCTAAAAAGGAAGTTTTAGAACACTTTTCAAAAGAAAATGTCGCTCGTTTCACACTTTATTCAATTTTCCAGCGTTATGAAAGTGGCAAACCAACCGTTGGCATTAAAAAGACAGGTCGTCTAAACAAATTGGATAAGCCCCAGCTCCAGAAATTGAAGAAAACTGCGGTAAACAAAGTTAGACCATTGAATCGGAAGTTAGGTAGAAAATTCGGCATTTCTAAAGAAACAGTTTGTCAAAACCTGATCAAGATTGATGTTCGTTATCATAAAAGAGTAACTATTCCTCGATACAGTGAGAAGCAACTAGAAGAAATTCCCAAAAATTTCAGAATTTTGCGCCGAAAATATTTGAATTTCCATGTTGAGATCATTCTTGATGATGAAAAATGTTTCTCTTATGCTTGGAATAATGGAGAGCAGAATGCGTGATTTTACACAAACAATATCGTAGTAAATTGTGGGATATTATTTTAATCTGCAGCAATATTATTTTGATCTGAAGTGGATCATTTATTCTATTGTCACAGTCTTTTGTTTTTCGATTTCTCATTTTGCTGCAGATTAAAATGATGCCTTGAGATTTTCTGTGATCGAGAAGACTCCTGACAACATACGGTTCGCTGCTAAAGATAAATTTGAGCCAAAAAGTTTAGTTTGTGTAACCATATCGGAAAAAGGAGTGTTTCAACTGCACATGTAAGATTACAAAGCTCCTGCCATAAAATCGGACACTTACATAAGCAATTGTCTTACTAAAGTTCCAAAATTCATCAGAACTACTCACTCTAGTGACAATATCATTTTTTGTCCGGATCTAGCAAGCAGCCATTATGCAAACAAAACTCTAGACTGGTTGAAGGAAAAAAAATCAATTTCGTCTCAAATATGCGAATCCACCAAACATCCCGAAGGCTAGACCAATCGAGTGTGAAAGAGAGGTTGGGAAGCAAAATCCAATGAACACTTCAAAGGAGGAATCAAGAATTGTGTAAAGAAAGTTAAGATGGAGATCGTTCAAACTATGATCCAAGGTATAAAATCAAAGTTACGCAAAATTACGGTCCTTTGGTTCTTTACAAAAATGAAAAGTAACATGTCTGTTGAATACCTTTTCAAAATAAATTAATGATTCCCTGCATAGTAAAATACAATTTTATTTATGTATGTTTAAATTTTGTCTGGCTACTTTATTGGCACACGTTAGTGCGAATTACTGGCTGAACCAGTACCGCGGCTTTTCGTTCGACGAAGTAGTTCAAATTACTATTTCTGATAGGATTTACTGTCTTAGCTAGGGAAAAAAGCAATTTAAAATTGTAAAATGCCATATTACAATTTGAAATTGTTTTTTTGACTAGCTCAAATCATAGGTCTTACAATGCAAAATAGTAAATCCTACTATAAATAGTAATTTGAACTATTTCGTTGGACGAAAAGCCCCGGTACTGTGAACACAGTAAGTATTACTGGTTTAGCCAGTAATTTGCACTAGACTTTTTTCCGTGTAGTCCAGTCACCACGTTGGAAAAAAGGGGCCTGTATGGAAATAACTCCGGAATGTGTTTTTTTTTTGTTGCTTAATGTCTTCATTTTGGTATGTAATTAAAGGCCTTAAGTTTTCGGCAGCGGCTTTGGACCGGCATCCGGAAAAATTTTTTGAAAAATGTACAAAAAATTACGTTTTGTGGATTGACGCTTTCTATTGCATTGTAGGGCAAAAGTAGTTATTATAAAAAAGAAACTAGATAACATAAAATTTTTCGCAATTTGTTGCCAAAAAACATTTTTTTTAGTTCTTAAGCTGTGGCTTTTTTCCTGTCAACTTGAGGTAAAACTGGTACACAGGTGAGTGAAAGTAGACTCAATTTGCAGTAATTTACGAGAAAAGGTATTGATCTACGCCCAATAGATTGAGAGCTGTAATCCCACAAATTGAGTTTTTTTTTGGGAAGCCATATTTATGAAACTATTAGGGCTAGAGTATATATTTTTCAGTTTTGCGCAGAATTTTATTCTCTCTAATTCATCTTATATTCATTTTTTACGTGAGATGCACCCAGAACGATCTAGATTAGAAAAACTGCTCCTCTGCAGAAAAGCGTCAAAAGTAGTGTACTTTGAAAGGTCACAGCCCTATCGGGCTGAAATCAATGTCTTTTGTCTTAAATTACTGCAAATTGAATCTACTTTTACTCATCTGTGTAAAACTTTTACCTGTATTGTCAGGAAAAAAGTTACAGCTCGAAAACTGCAAAACACTTTTTTTTGGGCAAAATGTCGCAAAAACCGGGTCTTTGGATGGCTGTATCTAGGAAACTATTAGGGGTAGGACTTCGGCTCCGCTTTTCTCTCTTGCCACGACTAGTCAAATTTTAAGACACTCGTTGGAGAGATAAAGAGAGAAATAGCCGAATCCGCGCGAAGTGAGCATGCCTTGTGTGAGCACACAGACACATTCCAGCGATAAGTGTAGGGGAGAGATTTTTCTCGCACGCCGAGAACTACCAAACGTCGGTTTCCAAGCCAACTTTACAACTCTTTTTAATTATCAAAGAAACGTCAGAAAATTTTTTCGTTAACACCATTAGAAAGAGGAGAACATCAAGTTTCCAAACCTGCAAAAAACAAAAAAATTATTTTTTCCCGCTTAGGTACCATTCCTCGCGGCAGGTTACATATACCAAAATGAAGACATCAAGAAAAAAACCGCATTCCGAAATTATTTCCATGCAAAATTACCTGATGACTGGACCACATCGGGAAATTCCTAAAACATTTTTCGAGAAGAAAACTGAGACGCAGGTGAAAAAATTATGCTTAATTTATGTAGGTAAAAGATACAAACAACGAATTGTCGATTGTCAGTATGAAAAAAATTATGCATACACAGTACATCTAAAGGTATAAAAATGTTGCAAACGAATTACACTAGTTTTTCAACTGTTTGCACCATTTTGATGCCAACTTTTCCGTTCAAAATGTTCGTAAAATCTCGGAATTTTTTAATTACGAAAGTTACAGAAAGTTTTATGAAGTTTACAACACTTGTCAGAAACCGTGTATGAAAATTACCAAAATATAACTGAATCTTCCAGAATTTGTCTTCAATTTCAATTACAACTGAATTTTCCTAAATTTATATTGAATTTTCCAAATTGTACTTGAAATTTACAAAAAAGTAACCAAATTTTCAGTTACACAGAAAAAAGCGAAGGTTAGAATTTGTTTCACTTTTTTTTGCCTAACTTCACAGTTATTATTTAACCTCAGTTTTCGCGTAAAAATCCACCGGAATGACGTTCAAAAATTGAACTCATACCGTTCAAATTTGGATCAGAAAGTTTTATCACGAATGTTGGTTCAAACCAACACCGGCCTTTCTTCAGTGTATAAGCAACTGCATAAAACTTTAATTAGGTACCTGGACGTAAAATTTTTTCTGAAGTTTAACCAAAGATATTATAACCCTAGATCCGGCTCGTTTACTAGCGAACCTATAATTAGAAGCAATAACTAAAAAAATGCCATTTGTTCAAAAGAGACAACTTCGTCCCATTTAACTCAATGACATTTTTTTAGTTACTGCTTCTAATTATAGGTTCGCTAGAGGACTCGCCGCATCTAGGTTTATGATATCTTTGTTTTAATGGGGATGTAATTTTTTCTAAATTATTTTCTTTTTTCTCAAATACTTCTATTTTCTGTTGAAGAAATATTTGTCATGGAATTAGAATGTTTTTAGAAAATGTTCTAAGTGAAAAACGCACTGATTCCCGAAATGTTATGTTGTTGAAAATTATTCGGTTCATTCTTGCTGAATGATATTTTTCCAATCCTCCTCTTTGATTGCATAACTTAAAACTTTAAACATTTACCGACTGTCGTGTTTCACAGTAGTCAGCCTTTCTTGTGCCCCTTCTTTGACACTGATCAA
Source organism: Euceroptres primus (assembly GCA_037177015.1). Lineage (NCBI taxonomy): Eukaryota > Metazoa > Arthropoda > Insecta > Hymenoptera > Figitidae > Euceroptres > Euceroptres primus. The sequence continues at coordinate 631 of JBAGKK010509539.1, read as the reverse complement.
ACCCAGCTTAGACGCGCTCGGAATACATTCGATGCATTTCTCTTTCACCGCATGCATACTCTCCCACCTCATTTTCCGCGTGTTTCTTTCCTCATTGGCTCTTTTTTACTGTCTATGCACTTGCCACGCATACCCAAAGCCCTTAACCGTTATTGCAGCTTTGTTCCCTCCGTATTATTTCTTTTGTTCGAGGAATGTTTCGTTGGTATTTTGCGAGTGCCTAAGGCATTTCACGCTTGTAAAAATCTTTTGAAGGGCGACGATATTTGCATAGTGAACATTAAGTAAAAAGTTAACGAGCTGGATACGTGAAAGGTTTATGTAACGATCTGACGGTTTTGCGCAAAAGAAGAAAGCTTTTTCTACAAAAGAATAGGAAAAAATCTGCCCGGCCCCCTTCGGGGGCGCGGGCACATTCTCATCGCGCGCTTCGCTCGCAAGTTTGGGTGCGCCTAGGACGCGCAGAGTGTCCGTCGCGCTCCGATATTATTAATCGTCGCGCTACGCGCTCTGTTATCGTTAAACTTCGCGCTGCGCGCGCGGTCGTTATAGTACGCGAAGGTCGCTTCGCTCACTAGTTTGAGCGCGCTTCCGGGCTCGCGGAATATTCGTCGTTCTTTGCGCAGAGTCA
>JBAGKK010509528.1:0-14099 GCA_037177015.1 Euceroptres primus | reverse complement strand
CAAATTGTTAAAGTTAAAACTGAGTTTTTTAATTCATTCTGAGTGACCTGTCCTTTTATGAAATAGTCTTTTAGAAAGATTATAAACAATGCTTCATTTTTTCTCAAATAAATTTCTCTCGCTCGCGAACAATGTTCCCCTTAATTGTTGTTTTCTTCATCTTGGCCAGTCGGTTTATAGAATAACTTAGAACTTCCAATCTTAGATTATTTTAAGGAATATTATGTCATTGGTAGTGTACATGTTAAATCTCTACGGTATTACATTCGCTTTATTTGCCTATATATTTCTTCGAAATATGATTATCTTTTTTAGATTAAATCTACTCTAATGAAGTGTGTGAGGTCTTGGGGACCAGAGAGAAAGAACTAATGTAAGGAGAACTTTAAAAGAGATATGTACTCTAATATTTTACTCTTCGAATAAAATGAAATTTAAATATTTTATCCAGATCAAATTGAGTTATTTATACGGAATATTTGCCTTGATATTCCTGATTTATTAAGTGCAAAATTAACATGGTCCTTCAAGCCGGATTCATTAAAAACAATAATCAGTGAATCAGTGTATCAACGAAAGTAATATTAACTTAAACATTAACTAATACATTATCAAAAAAGAAAGAAACAAACAATCAAACTGCGGTGTTCGATCACAGCTGTTACAAAAATTAGTTCAAGTGATAGTGTGTCATTTCTATGCAACTATACAAGAGTTACTATTGTGCTACAAGTGCATCACATATTCAAGCCAATGCTGGTATTGTAGAGTAGAGCTACAAGGTCGACCCTTCATCACTACAATCACAGGAAAATATTGCGTCAAATGCACCAAGGCAATTCGTTTTTAAAACACCCTGTATCTGAGTGCATACTAGACAATCTAGTCTCTAGCAATTCCAATAGAGGCAGTGCATTTAAAACACCTCATATATAAGACATTGAGGCAATGCGCTTAAAACACCTCACGAACAACAAATAGAGGCAATGCGTTTAAAACACCTCATGGGCAACAAATAGAGGCAATGCGTTTTTAAACACCTCGAGATCGTTTAGGCAGAGTCAAGGCAAAATTGGGTATGTACGTGTGTTGTCCTTATTAAAGAAGTGTCCTTTATTTCATTCATTAAAGTTCGAAGTTCGTATTTATTTGGCGTACATTCTTACAAACATTTAAGTTTTATTGGGAAATAACTCCACTCATACTCTATTTCGACAATGGAGGGCTTTGATCGATTAAGTATACTTTTACAAAAAAAGCACAACAATCAAAGAACATGCAATTACATTTAGGGAATTTTTAGCACAGATTGACGCGAATAACCCTGCTTAAATTGCTGAATTGCAATTACGATACAATTGAATTTTCGCTCATTTTTCAAAGCTGGATGAGTTATATGACGAAATTCAAATGACTGATACGGAAACAGATCATGGTCCTGACAAAAAAAACATTCAAGACCTTTTCTTCCAAACCCTTGCGTAAGCTCAAAAATATTTTGCACCTCTCGTGTCGCAATTTAATATTAGCTCATAAACAGAACATCAAGACACGATTTCAAATCCGGGTATCGCAAGCGGATCGGTTGCATCTACCAGTAGAAGGAAATTAAAACTACCTCAAGCTGAATTACCGACTTTCAATGATAAGGTGAAAGAGTGGTTATCATTCAGAGATACTTTTAATACAATGATTAATAACCATGATGACATACGTAATGAGGAAGAACTGCAATATCTAAAATCCGCACTTAAAGATGAGGCATTACGTAAAATTAAAGTTTTTGCTATCACCAATGAAAATTTCGATCTCGCTTGGAAACTTTTACGAAAATTGTATAAAGATAAACGTACCCTAACATCGCGTCATCTTAGTTTATTACTACGATTACCGGTTCAAGTCAAAGAATCCTATCAGGGATTGATCGCTCTCGCTGATGAATCACAACAAAATCTTTAATCATTAGCTTCATTATGAGTAAATGTAAGTCATGCAATGACAGTAGCAATTATCGAAGAAAAACTTCATAAATATTCTTTGGAAAAATGAAATGAAATAATTAAAAACGGAGAATTTCCAAAATTAGAAGTATGGGAAACGTCACAATACTTTATTACACTTTTCCGAAGCACAATATTCGAACAAATCCAATGAATTGTGACAATTAACGCTAGTCTCGGAAATCACTTTAAAGCCCGTGTAAAAATTCTTCGACTTGGTTTCGACTTGAAACACCCCCAATCAAGACATGCTCAAGTCGAATTGAAGACATTTTTCAATGTCTCATTTTTGAGACGGAGCTAGACTTCAAATTATGTCTTGGAGACAAGTTTCTATGGCTTGGGGACATAGACTGAGATTTGGAACAGTTGTATTAGAGTGATTTATGACACTCAGACCTTTCGTTTTGATGAAGGATCGGGGCATCATAAAACCCTAAGCGGCCTAGGGGCGTCACTAATCCCCTTTTACAATTCACAAATTATTTATATTATTTATTCACATCAACATTATACTTAACTTTTACTTCCTTACCTCTTATAATTTTCTTCCTTATTATTTATACAGAACATCCCTTTGATGTAAATTCTAAAAATGATAATCGTTTTTAGCTGTCTCTTACCGTTTACGAGATACTTGATACTTATTCTAATTTTGGACTTTTTAAAACAAATTTTAGATGCTTGTATTTGTGAAAATCCATAGGATCTGAATTTTCAACCATCAATTTGCTAATCACAAAACTGCAAAAATTTTCATGCATTTTTAATCCGCTTCACCTAGCCATTGCTTTATTGCAGAGTTCGTGGAAAGGGTCCTCGCCTGGAACTTGGTCAAGGCTAAGGCTATCATAAAACAGTGACTAGGTATAGAGGATTAAAATTTGAAGAAAGAAAATTTGCAGTTTTGCAATTAGCAAATTGATAGTTAAAAATTTACAATCTACGTATTTTCACGATTACAAATATATAAAATTTTCCTTAAAATGTTATAAAATACAGTTTTTCGATGCATCAAAATCGGTAGATAATGAAATTTCCTTCCCAAGAACTTTGGTATTTTAACCAAGCCAAGGCTCGTCTTGAGACAAGTTTCGTCGTCTTGAGACAAGTTTCTTCGCCTTGAGACAAGTAAAACCTCTTGTGACCATAAAGGTAAGACGATGTGTTATGCCTCGTCTCAGTTTTGAGACGCAGCTAGACATCGCCGTCATGAAGTCGAACTGAAGACGAATCAAGTCTAACCCAAGACGAAGCATTTTTACTCGGGAGTTGTTCAACCACGAATTTTGGAACAATGAACCTCGTTAAGAAATTAAAAATCCCGACGTCTAAATGTTAATTTTCAGTTGGAGCCCTAAACAACCTTACAACGGCTATGAATAATATGATTTACAAAACCTTCAAATCAGTTTATAATGAGTATTAGAGTACTCTTAATTTTTTAATAATTCCTAATATAACTAACCTAGTTCCGAGTGAAGTCAGATTACGTGAACATCTTTGAATTCCTAAAAATATATTACTTGCTGATCCTAATTTTTACAAACCTAGAACAATTGACATGCTTATAGGCGCAGGAGCGAGACTATCTCTATTATCAATAGGTTCCATAAATTTATCCCAAAACAGACCTTTATTTACAAAAAGCTCGGTTAGGTTGGGTGATTGGCGAAAATTTGGAGCTCCCAAACAATTTTAAAAGCACAAAAACTAATAATTGCCTAGTAACCAGTTTAAAAACGATAATTGAAAAGTTTTGATGAATCGAAGAATTATCATCTCAATCAGCTCTTTCTCAGGAAGAGATTCATTTCAAAGCATACTTTAAAAAACACGTGACACGAGATCAAGTTGGTCGATATATAGTAGCCTTACCATTCAGAGCGACAACGAAAACATTAGGCGAATCAAAACAGATTGCGTTTAAAAGATTAAAGGAACTACAAAAGAGATTTGAAACATGCGACAATAGGCTTTGAATGAATCCAGCATACTTGAAGGCGTAAGCGATAAAAATATAGATACCGATTTCAAAATAAACAAAGATTATGTAGCTAAAACTCTCGGCCCTTCCTCGGTCAGATAATTTCATATGCGAAACAAATAATGCAGGAGCTTTGGCAATCTAAATTTAAATGGGACGAGTCATTACCTGCATCTATTCATTATAACTGGACTAACATTTGTAACCAATTAGAATCGATAAATAATCTTTCATTTTCAAAAAATGTGATGATTCTAGATTTAAAGAGAGTTCAACTACATGGCTTTTGTGATGCGAGCGAGAAGGGATATTGAGCTTGTTCATACGTTCGTTTTGAGACCGATAACGGACGGGTGCACTGTTTTCTTTTAGGTTCTAAATCTCGTGTTGCTCCTTTAAAAATGTTAACCATACCTCGATTAGAATTATGTGAAGCTTTATTATTGACTAACCTGTTTGAAATGAACAGAATTCTCTTTGTATTAAAATCGATGCATCCACTTTTTGGACAGATTCAGAAATTGTGTTGCACTGGTTACGAGCAAGTCCCAATACATTAAAAATTTTTGTTTCGAATAGAGTTTCTGAAAAACAAGACAAAACAAATATCGGTCAGTGACGTCACGTTCGCTCAAAGGACAATCCCGCAGATGAATAATCGAGAGGTCAATTACCTGATGAATTTCTAAAAAACAAATTATGGTTTAAAGGTCCTCATTGGTTAAGTCAAGAAGAAGATTTTTGGCCAAAGTCAGAAATGAATACTAGTACGGATGTACTTCCGGAAGCAAGCAAAATAAATTGTCTAAAGATTATCGTTCAAACTAACATTTTCGACAAACGACATCCTATACTTCTACCGAAGTCAAATTTCTTAACAGATTTAATAATTAGACATTATCATTCTAATTCTTATCACACTGAAGTACAAACTACTCTATACACTTTACGACAAAAAATCTGGCCCATTTATGGGAGAAATCAAATCAATAAAATTATACGTAAGTGTATAATTTGTTTTCGTGTTAAACCGATTTTAGCTGATCCTAAAATGGTAAATTTACCGGCTTTACGCATAAATAAAACAAGATCGTTTAATTGTGTGGGCGTAGATTACTGCGGGCGATTTTACATAAAAGAGAGAAAATATAGAAATCAAAAAGGGATCAAGATTTATGTATCTGTTTTCGTCTGTATGATAATAAAAGCGATTCATATTGATGTAGTAAGTTATGTAAGCACTGAAGGGTTTCTAGGAACTTTGCGACGTTTTATTGCACGACGTGACAAACCTCGGTCTATATGTAGTGACAATGGCACTAATTTTGAATGTGCCAAACATGAATTGAATTAGTTGCATGTTTTATTTAAGTCTGAACGATTCAAAGATAAAATCTTTGATTTCTCTAGCAGTATTGGTTTGATTTTCACTTTATTCCCCCCTCAGCCTCGCACTTTGGAGGACTGTGGAAAGTTGGTGACGCACTGACTAGTTTTCCTGAACCTGACTTCTTGTCTTTACCTTCTAATCGATTTTCAGCTTGGCAGTTGATTTCTAAAATACGTCAGGACTTTTGGAAAAGATGGAGTATCGAGTACTGAAATGAGTTAAATATTCGTCAAAAATGGCGTAATGATACAATGAATCTGAAGGAGGGTATAATGGTGTCAGTGAAAGAGGACAATATTCCTTGTATGCAATGGCCTCTAGCGAGGATTCATGAATTGCATCCAGGAAATGATAGCGTTGTTAGGACTGTAAGTTTAAAAAGCGCTAATCGAATGCTAAAAAGACCTGCACGAAAAATTGCTGTTTTACCTATAAACTGTGAATATGTCGAAAATGCATGTTGATCACTTGCTCTCTCAACGGGGGGAGTATGTATAGCTTAAGTCTTTGCGGTATTACATTCGCTTTATTTGCCTGTATATTTCTTGTATGCAATATTCACTGTATGCAATGTTCACTGTATGCAATGTTCACTGTATGCAATATACAATATTCCTTGTATGCAATGGCCTCTAGCGAGGATTCATGAATTGCATCCAGGAAATGATGGCGTTGTTAGGACTGTAACTTTAAAAAGCGCTAATCGAATGCTAAAAAGACATGCACGAAAAATTGCTGTTTTACCTATAAACTGTGAATATGTCGAAAATGCATGTTGATCACTTACTCTCTCAACGGGGGGAGTATGTATAGCTTAAGTCTTTGCGGTATTACATTCGCTTTATTTGCCTATATATTATCTTGTTTAGATTAACCCTTCTCTAATGAAGTGTGTGAGGCTTGGGAACCAGAGAGAAAGAACCAGTGTAAGGAGAACTTTGAAAGAGATATGTATTCTAATATTTTACTCTTCGAATAAAATAAAATTTAATTATTTTATCCAGATCAAATTAAGTTATTTATACGAAATACTTGCCTTGATATTCCTAATTTATTAAGTGCAAAATTAACAGGTAGACCAGGAAGAGGTAGAAACAGGGCTGTTTCTCCGCGGTGTGCTCCAGAAATGTGAAATCAACATGAAGCAGCTCTGGGTGGCTCTCATAAAACGAATAATGTTAGTGAGGACTAGCAAATCGTTTTCAGCTCGTAATTGGAAAACATCATCCAGATCTCTGCTCTGACTGAGTTCCAGAAAGAGCAAGCAGACTCGGAAATTATCATAGCAGAACTCAGTCTTGGACGAAAGTCAAAGCAGAACCACAGAAGAAATTGCTAAATTTCCAAACTCGCATGAGAAGTACATCTAGTGTTATACTTCTTACAACAATTATAAAAATGAAGGACGAAACCTGGATTTTTTAAGAGCAATGGCTCAAAGCGTTGTTTTATAATGATTTAGTTTGCAATATTATTTTGGAGAATTTTTAATATTTTAATAGATTTTTAATATTCGCCAACAATACCTTTCGTGAAAAAGGGTTTCGTGAAAATGGATTCGATACTTTGTTTTTCGTGGAAATGATCATTCGGGAAAACGGTCATTCGGTAAATTGTACTCGTGAAAATTGGCGGCAACGGTCTCCTTACAATCTTTTAAATCGTCGAAATGCTTACGATATTCTCGTAACCCTATCGCCATTGAGTTTCTCAAAATCTAGGATAAAAGAAATTAAATTTTAATTTAATTGTATAAAATATTACGTAATTAAATTAAATTACCTGCAGAGCTAAATTCACTCTCATTTCTAAAAGAGAATGTGGATCTTAATGAACAAGGGTGATTTTCGGATAGACCTTCAAATCACCAATCCGATCTTAATCATGTCTGTGTACGATCCGAAAGTGAACCCACTCAACGTCCACGGTGGGTCTCGACTAAGCTCAACCCAAAGGTACTTGTATCTCCCAGTTTTCTTGTGATTACACTTCGGTTACGTCTTATAATCATTTTAAGCCCAAAAAGAAAAAAATCGGTTGGGCCGCTTTTGAGAAAACTTAATTTTTGATTTTTTAAAAGAGGTTAATCAACATATTTTCATTAAAATAAGTTAAAAATGAAATTGTATTGGCTTACAGCACTTTTTTTAGCATACAAAAGAAGGTTCTAGCTGCTGAACATCTTACGATAACTAAAACTGTTCAATAATTCTGAAGAATGGGAGAAAAAGTGGAAAAACATGAATTTTTTGGAAATTGTTCCTTTCCAATCCGTGCGAAGTCCCAAGTACTTCTACAAGAATTAAAGTACATAAACTTTGCAGCAAAACTTAAATATAAATAAATGTTCCATCTGTAAAAGTTTCAGAGTTAAAGCCTGCGAAAGTCGTTTTTTAGTGAATAATTTTTTTTTAAATTAAACAATTTTAGTTTGTGGACAATAACCTCTTTTCTATGCATGGCTGGTGAAAGTTGCCAGCAAATAAATAAAAGTAGACTCAATTTCAAGTAAATCTAAAAGAAATCAATGCTCTAGCTCTAATAGGACAAAAATTATGGCCTTCTGAAAATGATCATTTTTTATTAAATTTTGTTAAAAATCTTTTTTTTTAATTTCTCGTTTTCTGAGGATCAGACATGTATGAGAGTGCAAATTTTTTTTTTATGATCTGCCACCCGTTTTTTTGTTTTCTTTATTAATGGTGATAGAAAATCGTAGTCCTGTCAGGCAAACGCCAAAATGTCGAAAGATCGCGCAAGAACGTATGATGAAAATCTACTACGAATTTGCCTATTGTGTTTCGGCAAAACTAAGGAAATGGTGGCCGTGCAAGGTAAATTGGAAGAGCATATAAAAAAATTTTTGAATACGATTCCACTGATACTAGATTACCCGTTGTTCTATGCACTGACTGCAAAAGATATGTATATCGAAATATAAATGATGGCACAAAGAAAATCATTAGACTGCCAGATTTTTCTGTCTGTAAACAATTGTCACATTTGTGAACTGGCAAGGACACCGCAAGCAAGAAATTTTACGAAAGTTGTTCTGCCCAAGAGACAATATATTGGCAGATATTACCAATAAACAAATCTCAGGTTATTTACCAAAACTAATATACTAATATTTTTCACCTATCGTTAATTAAACTTTTTTAGAGATGGTTAAAAAGTCGATATTTTCCTTTAAGTTAATGGAGGTCTTTTTCAACAAAAATCTCTACAAATTATGTAGATTTCGACATTTTCTTTACTAGAAGAAATTTCTGCCTCAAAACTCATATTAATGTACTAGAGTATCTTACTTTAATGATTTTTTTATCTGATGTAAACGAACTTAGGAAATTACAAAAATATTTAGTTTTCATGAACTTTACTACTCTAAAATCTCCCAATCCCCTTATTTTCTATGACCGTCCAATACCTACCTTGACCACTTAATTGAAACATCTGACCAAGTGTTTAGAAGAATCTAGTCCAGAAGTTGAAAAACAAGTGGCTTCGTCGCTGCTAAAAAGAAAGATGGTCATAGAAGGCGGAAAGAATGTGATACTATCACTTACTCAACTTTGTGGTGGTCAGTCTCTTCTGGTCACTATCAGCAATAAAATTTTTGGAAATTTATTGAAACAGTCACTTCTTTCTGCATAAGACTTTTTAAAATTTCAAACTAGTTTCCATCTTAGTGAGAAGAAAGTAATTGGAATCGCTGCAGCTCTTCGTGTGACTACGAAGAATTCTAAGATTGTTGAGCCTCATTTAAAGAAAAATTTATCGGCCAAAAGCCATTGCGTCGATGAATATTTTGGTTTTAGGAAGTGTGATTTTGTCCATGTCAAAGCTGATGAGGTCTCCGAGGCAGCCCAAACAGTTGCTCATTGCACTGACTTTGAGGGGTTGATCGAACACGTCGCGTCAGAAAGAAAAGAAAATTATCTGAATGTCACTTGAAGTTTGAAATTGACGGTGGAGGAGGGTTTCTGAAAGTATGTCTGTCTATCCAATGTAGTGAAAAAAGGGAAGAATCGCATGGGTACCCGCAAAATTATGAGCAAGGTGTTTTCCGCAAAGCGTTTCAAGGATTCTGGAGTTAACAAATTACTCGTTCTCGCACTGGCACAGAACATCTAGGAAAATTACGAGAATGTTTTGCAGCTGCGGTCATCAATGCAAATCAATAATTTCGAAGGGACTATTGCAACAGATTTAAAACTCGCAAACATCATGGTGGGTATTCAGTATCATAGCGGCTCTTATCCGTGCACGTGGTGTTATGCGAAGAAAGGAGAAATCCAAGATTGTGGAATGTACAGAACGTTAGGTAATACAATTAAAATTATGTGAGTAGGCGCGAAACGGATCTGTAAAATCACAGGCAAGAAAGTACAATAATAATTGTATCCATCCTCCACTTTTCACTGCTCGTGAAGGCAAAACGTTTCTTCAGATGATTCCCCCGCCTAAACTACATCTGATTCTGGGTGTCGTAAATACTTTATTTACAAATTTTTTAGCTGAACTCGAAAATGATGCTACTTGATGGACAGAGTTCTTGTAAGGAATTTCTGAAAAAAGTAGACATACTACGTTCCAGAGGTCGAATGGAGTGAATGAAATACGTGGAAGCCTTCGAGGACTTCAGAGCCGTTACACATGTTATCACGTTATCACATCGCAATATTTTTAAAATTGTACATAAAAAACGAGTTAAGTAGCCCTGCGAAAACTGTCAGCTAGGATCTTGTCTGTATTTGCACGGTTTTTATCTGGTTCCTGGAAATAACTCCTGTAAACTATGTGACTCTATCTGACTTTTATCTTTGAATCGAGTCAAAAATTAGAATTATGGCGGAATTGCGCCGTTGCTGTCTGCCTCTTATCCGGTAATTAGGTTCGAAAATACTTTGTGAGAATCCGTTCGTCAGCTGACTGAGTGACTGTTGGTTGAAGCGCCGCGGATTGCACTCTTTTTCGAAGAAAATGTAAAACGGTGTCGCATAAATCCTTGTGTCAACTCATATGCTGCCGTCTCGACAAGAAAAGTCGTAAGTACCTTTCAAATGAGTCCCCTGACCTTCTTACATAATAATTCACATTTGTACGATACATTTTCGCATAGAACATAAATAAAAATATATAAAGATACTGCTTCTAGGGTAAATTTGAAATAAAATTTCATGTGATGACGAGAAATTGTTTTTTTTTTCTTCAACTTTTCATAACGGAATTGTAGATAAGATATATTGAAATTTTTCAGTGGTAACTAGATGTGTCGTATCTGCAATGATCCGTCAGTAAAAAATCTGGAATAAAATGTTTTTCATGAAATTCGAAATTATACAAATCTTTTAAATGAACATATTTGTGTCACAATTTAGTTAAAAATCAAAATTAGTTTTCTTATTTATTTTTGATGCTGAATAGTTAGGGTTAAAAATTGAGATTGTAAAGACGAGGGACACATACGAAATGAAGTTACTACTTTCCTTGTTGGGATGTCAGTATACGACACCCAAGATGAAATTGAACCGTTCACCTTCAATCCTTGAAATTTTCGTAAATTGTAATAAACAAATCGGTTGTTGGTAATAAAATAAAGTGTTTTTTGAAAACAGCGAAGGACGCATCTATAAAATTTTGCAAAAGTGAAGTGAAAATCTACTATTATTTCAACGTGCTTAAATTGTATCTTTACAATTTCGATTTAAAGTAGTATATATTGTTTGCGTTAAGGGACTACACCACTGTGAATTTTTTTTTCAGAATTTTTGAAATTTAATATTTCGAAAAGTGGTGAATGGATTTAGGTTTTCTTTTTCTTGTTTTTTTGGGAAAAGTAATTTCTACAAGTTTTGTATGCAAATTTTTTAAATAAAATCAAAATTGTTGACATAATTAACAAACAAAATTTTATATTCTTTGGACTGCGGCACAGCTACAGGTCGCTGGAATTATCTGAAACAAATAGTCGAACAAGATTAATAAACACGAATAGACTGGCTATCGTCCGTCATGGGGATTTTTTTTGTCAAAATGGCAGCCTTTTTTCGTTTTTTTGCATTTTTTCAATTTTCAATTTTTTTTTCTCCGGAAGTTATGAAAAAAATCCCCGTGATGGACGAGAGATAATCTATCTAAAAATACACTCAAACAATTTAAACCAAATCGCATGAGTGGTTTTCGCAGAGGCAAAATCGCAAAAAACATGGTTTCGAGAAACACGCATTCAAAGTTTGGGGTGCGAATTTCAACCAGAGTTTTACAAATCAAAATTTACTATTCACAATAATGTTCTGGTGGTAATTCTTTACGGCAGGCCTGTCTAGGTAGGAGCGGGCCATCCCAAAACAGATGTTTCGCCATCCCTTCCAATGCTAACTGCTAAGCTAAGTCTACGATCTCCCATCATCTTAGCTGAAGAAGCAGCGTTGGAAGGGAAGGCGAAACATCTGTTTTGGGATGGCCCGCTCCTAAGTGGACAGGCCTGCTTTACGGATTCCGATGTTTTCGTTTAGAAATACTCAGCATTAAATTTGAAAGAAAGTTATCAAGTCCGATGTACGAATTTGTTGATGTGTGCAATTTTGCATAAACAAATTAAGTGACAAAATCAGAAATTTTCACAATTCCATCATTTTTGTGAGATCCAGGTACATATTTCAAATCGCTAACGATCATAATCAATGAAGATACATTTGCAAAAGATAAATATATGATTAACAATAATAATAATTTATTGTTTATAATAATTTTTTAATAACAAATCTACCATCACCATCATTTTCAGTGGAAACGTATAAAAAATTTCATTTTCATGATTGATTGGTGGAATGATGATGGATGATTAATTTTCATCAAATATAAACAAACAATATTGTTCATAAACAATTTTATAAACAAATAAGAAAATTATTTATTTTTGTGAGATCCAGGGGTCTATTTGAAGAAGTCGTTATCGATCAGAATGAATGAAGATATTCGTGCAGAAGATAAAATCAATTAATTATTGTTAATAACAAGTTTTAAATAACAAATTAACCATCACCGTGATTGTTGGTGAAAATGTGAAGGAATACATGGAATTTTCATGATTCATCAATGGAATGATGCTGGATGATAAATTATCATTAAATATAAACAAATAATATTGTTTATAAACAATTTTATACACAAATACGAAATTTTTTTATTTTTCTGAATAGAAAATTTCTGATTTATTAGCATATCAATTCATTTCTTACCAAACTTCATCGATGCCAGCGCCATAGTCTGCATCAACTCGTGCCGAGCCGGTTTCGGCAGGCGCGGAGCGCTCAGAGATTATCCTCCGTGACGGGGCCGTACAAAATCGTCTATATCTTTGACAATTCTCGAGATATCAACACAAAAATTTTATAGTATATTTTTGAAACTATAAACAGCACAAAAATACAGAAAACTGTGAAACTTTCACAGTGGTGTAGTCCCTTAAGTACGATTTTACCATCAATACGAATTATGTATCGTGCTAAAAAGGTTACATAATAATTTTTGAAATTTATAAAACAAGCATAAAAACATGAGGAGTTAACAACTGTGAAATTTGTACAAATGCTCGGAATTACTATGGTATTCAAAATGGAATTATTGGAATTCTTAGTATTCTCGATATTCCTGGAACTAATAGGGAATTACTGAATTTATGGGAATTATGAAGGAATTCCTGTATTTATCAGGGAATTCTTAGAATTATGTGAAATTAATTAGGAATTACTGGAATTCCGATTTTTTTCATGATTTTTATTTATTCGGAATTTATGGAAGGGCTTGTGGAATTTCTGGAATTATTATGGAATTACTGGAATTCATGGAAGTACTTTCGGGATCCATTGGAATTATTGGAATTACTGAAAGTACTTGGAATTAATTAGAATTTGGAATTGATGGGAATTAGTTGAATTAATTTTGGAGTGAGAATTAGTTATACACAAAAGTTTAAATTTGTTAACACCTCGTAAAAACATAACGATCCCCACATTCTTTTCTTCCGAGATACAGCAACCGGATAGAATTTCAGACAGAAACAGACAGAGAACATCATTAAAATGTCAGACGAGGTTCAACCAAAGCCGGTTAGACGTCGAGAAAAAGGCAGACAAAGGCCAAATAAGTTCAGGTGCGTTGCAAGTGTAATGTAGTATAAGAGGCTCGTACAAAAATCGGATAGGATTTCAGACAGGAACAGACACAAAGACTCGCGGTTTCGGCCTGACATTTTTAGAGAGGGTAAAGAGAACAATTCCACTCTTCTATAATTTTTTTTTTAATCTAAGCCCTATTGTCTCAAAAATTCAAATCACACATACGATCAAATATTAAATACGAAAACTGATAAATAATTACACAACCCTCGATCAGATCACGTACATTGATATAAAATCATTCTTGAAGCGCAGTATCAAATAACTAACGATGAAAACAAACATACCAAATGCCCTTTGAAACGATTCGCAATGACGATGGTGTGGATCTTAAGCTTGAGCCTGCCCGTTTAAAATGGAGATTGTTTCCTCGGCCATCAAATAGAATCTCACCAAAATTCTCCTAAGTCCTCATAAAAAACCAAGTCTCAGAGGTAAATCGGATGGGATCAAACGGACTCATTTAGAGAAGTTTTAGGCGATAAAATAAACGCCACGCTGTAATACAGGACAATTCGATAAAAAATACTAAGATATAT
>JBAGKK010509517.1:0-14100 GCA_037177015.1 Euceroptres primus | reverse complement strand
TCGGCTTCGCCTCGTGATTTAAACTACTCTCTCGCCAAAATTTGCGTTTAAACTTGGCGAATAATGTACTATATTAAGGTTTAATGTTATAAAAATATAATTAATTCACGATATTTTGAGGTAAAAAATTATTTAAGCAAATAAATTTTTTTTAAATAATTCACCGGAAGCTAAAGAATGTACTAATTCTAATAAACTTGTGAAACTTGTTGAATAATTTTCAAAAAACTATGCTCTTCTTTCGGATTTAGGTTAAAAGTTACACATTAACAATTATTCATTGTTTAAAAAATTGAAAAAGAACGAAAACTAATTCGCCGACTCTTTACATTCATTAATTACATCATAGCTTTCTAGAAATGTCATAATTTCACGATATTTTGAAATAAAAAAATTATTTAAACAAATATAAATTGTTGAAACAATTCTCAAAAATTTGAAAAAAAAATGAAAATTACAAAATTTTGGAAAAATGTTCAATATGGGAAGCTTCAAGGACCTAGCGACACGTGTTAATATTAACTTATTTAAAAATAATAAAAATACGTTTTCACTTCTTTTTGGAATCTCACAAGAAACCGACAAGGTACCTCACAGCACCTTAAATTTTAATAAGTTTTAAAATAGTTTGTGAATCGAGAAAAATAACCACATTTTCAAATATAACAAATTTTTAAACAGAAATCTAATTGCAATATAGAAAAAAATAGTTGAATCTATAATTATTTATTTGAGATTTTGCATTTTTGCTTTCGCTTAAGAAAAACATCATAATTTTGATTCAATCTTCATTATTGATAGCTTATTTTTTCTTTAAAATATTATCTATTACAATTCTATTTGGTTGGTTCTTATTAAAACACAGTTAAAGCCTTAAAAAAATTGTTAATTAACAAATATTTTTTTCTAACCCCCTATCTACCTAACAAGCTTATTTTTAATTAAATTCATCCAAATAAAATTGTACATAATATATTAAAGGACAAAATATGCTATCAATGATGAAGATTGAATCAGAATTACGATTTTTCTTTAAAGCGAAAGAAAATCTCAAGTAACTAATATTAAATAAATAATTTTAGATTCAACTATTTGTTTTATGTTCAACATTCATACCTCTTTTAAAATTTGTTATATATGGTCATTTTTCTCGATTTTACAAACCATTTTTTAAAAATTTGAGGTACGATAACGGGTGACATCCTTAAATCAAATAAATGAGAGTTTAATAAATGCTGAATACTTTCAAATACAAAACTGGAAGCTACTCTGTCAAGTAAACCTCGAAAACTTTATAATGAATGTGATTGGTTTGAATGAACTAAACAAATTAATCAAAATTTTAATTAGATCCTAACAAGTTTGCGAATTAAATCAAGTTGAGGCAGGCGGCCTACAGGTGACACAATATAATTTAATTGGAGTGATGTGTTCATACAATAATTACGAGTTTCTTGTTTGGGTAAAGTAAGACTGAAAATAAAGACAGTGAAACTCAAGTATAATGTTTGCAGTAACTAGATCGCAAAGGCTTTCTCCGCTAATTTCTCTTGTAAGGCGGTCGAATTATACATCTGTTAGGGTAAAACATTTTCATCCCCATGCACAATTTATAAAAGCAATCTTTTATTTATTGTTGCAAATATTTTTCACATGCAATTTATATAACGGTAAAATATTGATAAATTACTTTTAAAATACCGTCGTAATTTGTATTTTGAACAGTTTAAAAATTCATGGATCTTTTATATATTTTCATAGTATTTTACGTATTAGTATTTCATCGTATTTTACGAAAAATGATAAAATAACATGTTTTGGTTTTGATACGATGCACCAAAATTTTGATACTAAAAAATTTCCCATTTCAGAAAGCTGTAGAAGCCGTATTTTCACTAAAAGTATCAACCATACAAATATTTAAGTATGTCTCATGAAAATGTAACGTGGCATGTAAAACGTGTAAAGCAAAATTTTTCATATAGCAACCTTTTATGGATCAAACATTTTATGTATTAAGGTTTCATTTTAGAGTTTTTTTTATGAAAGCTTTATTGTCAAAATACAGTTTTATTCAAAATTTGAATGATTTGGAATGCAATTCAAAGATAGAGGAAAATATACATTTAAAGACAATTTTAGCTTTTGCCTTGATGTCGTTCACCTCTAAATTTAGAAAATCGATACTGGAATAAACTGATAACTTTCTTACAATTGTATTGTCATTCGTTGTTTACGAAGCAATGGATCGATGTTAAGATCGTATCGAGGTTTTATGGCTGACAATAAATCTATACGGTGATAGTCAAGAAGAATTATTAGCCTATGTACACAGAACATTAAAAATCGCATTTTTCCAGTCCGATGCTTATCGAGGATTAACGCCACGATAATCACCGGCTTAGTCGCATTAAATTAGTCAGATTAACTTCTACGATCTTGTTACAAGAAATAATCTGGAGTAATGTGTGCCATATGACTTTTCTTGTTATAGAAGGCTATAAACTAGACTCAGTATTGGAAGCCTAATAATAAAAAAAATGAGAATACTGGCTCAAAATTTATCAAATTTTTATATTAATAGAGTACTTCCTGAAGTACTCTACTTATATTGATTTACGAAATTGAGGAAAATAGTTCATTGTTAACAAATTTCGAATAGGAATCATTTTATTTATTTTAGTAAAATTATTTTAGTTAGGAAATAGCTATTTATTCATCTCCCAAATAAAACAATTTCATATCTTAAAATTTAATAACAAAATTCAAATATTTTTAATTGATAAAAACGTTTTCCTAAATTGTAATTATTTGCACCTTCGTGACAGAAAAGTCAGAGTCTCAAACTTTTCTGAGATATGAAAAAGTTTAATGATTTTAAAAGTAACTTGAAAACTCCAAGAAGTTACAGCTACCAATTTTCAGTGAAAATATTCACGTTCGCATTTGCCTCTTCTGATAACAAGTTCTCATAAATTATTCAAATGGAAAAGTTATTTTTAGAGTCGAAAGGACACAAATTTGAAAATTATCGTAAATAAATTATTTTGCTGGCTGAAAATTTCGTTTATTTCGAGTAAATTCAAAAATTCCAACAAGTTTTAAGTAAGTTTATTGCCCAACAAGTTCGAAGTAAGTTTATTGTCAAGTCGACAATACTTCTGTAACAACATGTACTTTATCTTTCAACGACAGAGGAATATTCTCATAAAATCCTGAAATAAAACCTTGGTTCAAGCGGTAAAAATTTGATAAAATCGTATTCTATTTTTCCTAAAACCAACATAAACTCAATTTTTATCAGATATCTCAATTTTTCCGAGTTTTGTGTTTCCAGTATCACCGCAAAACCCACTTGCGAACGCGAGGATATTGCGAAAGAATGAGGAAATAAAACAAGCCGATCGGACTCTGAAATGGGACACCTGTGGAGGTGGGACCAGAAAAATCCACCCCCGCACCGTCCACCCTTTAAAGGGCCTTGGCGTGTCCCAGCTTGTATCTCTCGAGCTCTAAGCCTCCAAGAAGCATCCAGGAAAGCTGAAGAAGAATCCAAAGACTTCGTTCAAGAATTCGAAGCACGGCCAGGATGTTCTCCCGACTCTAATCGAATCGAATTGAATTTTCAGTCTCTCCTGGACCAACGGTCCAGGTCCTCGGCCTCATCCTTAATCAATAATAATTAAGGTTAATCTGGAAAAATTGGCATCACTCCAGTCCTTCTGGTCAGACGAGAAGGGGCGTCGCGACGCGTAATTCTACTGAAAATTCAATCATATCTCCGGGTTTCTGATTACGGGTCAAAAAATTCTTTACTCGGAATATTTATGAAAATAGTTTTAGACAGCTGCTTATGTCCTTTTTAATTCATCCATGTAAAAATATTTTTAAGGACATGGGAGTTTACAAATCCAACTTTTAACAGATGTGAACATTTTTAATATTTTTTTTAATTTTGTAGGGTGAATCTCATTTTAAAATGTTTATTGCAAGAGGCTTTGAAATGTACTAAGTAGGAAAAATAATTAAAGAAATAGTTAAAGGAAAAAAGAATAATTAAAATATACCTTAAAATGGTTTGAAATAAATTCAGTAAAATTTGTCTGTATAAGTAAAGTTGATTTGATTTTAAGTAAAATTTGTCTGAATTTAAGACTCAATTATGAAATTCAGGTAAGGTAGTATTAAATTTAGACCAATATTGCTCAAATTTAGATAAATTGTACTGAATTTAATCCATACCATTTTAAGGTGTAACAATTTTAAGGTTTCTTTTTTACTGTGAACATACTATTAGCTCAATAATTTGAAAAAGTGGATTCTCTTATGATTTGGTGTTGGACAGAACCAGAAATTTATTTTTTATCCAAGACATTTAAATCGACAAACTATTTTTTTAACAAACAAAAGTAGTGTAATTCGAATAAAGTTTATTTATATCAATCAAATAAGTATGCGAAATACTCTTGAAGTTTATGAGGACCAAAGAAAAAAATCTTCGATTCAAAAAGAAATAGTTTGTAAAATCGAGGAAAATGGTTATTTTTCTATTACTGAATTTAAATTTTAAAAGAGAAATCTAATTGTGACTTTGAAAAATGGTTAAATCTGTTTATTTAACATTAGTTATTTAAGATTTTGTATTTTTTCTTTCGCTTTAAAAATAAATCGTAATTCTGATTCAATTTTTATCATTGATAGTGTATTTTGTTCTTTAAAATTATTACCTTCAATTCTACTTGGTTGAATTTGATTAAAACACAGTTAAATTTGCATAAAACAAATTTTTAATTAACTAATATTCTATCTAAATATCTATTTACTAGCAAGTTTATTTTTAATAAAATTCATCGAAATAGAATTGCAGGCATTCTGCCTGCATTCTGCAGAAATTGCAGAATGTTTTAAAGAACAAAATACACTGTCAAGGATAAAGATTGAATCAGAATAACGATTTTTTTCTAAAGCGAAAGAAAACCTAAAATAATTAATGTTAAATAAACAATTTTAGATTCAACTATTTTTTCCTTATATCGCACATTGTTATATTTAATAGTATTGTTATTTTCCTCGATTTTATAAACCTATTTCAAAAATTTGAGGTTTGATAAGGGTGTTTCAAAAATACATGGTGAAAAAAAAATTATGGACTGGAGGTCAAAGTTAATCAGTTTCCAATAAGGTTACAAAAAAAAGTGAACACGTAATTTTTATTTTTAAATCAGTTAATATTATTTAATAGTTTATTATTTATAGTTTAGAATATTATTTAATAGTTAATTTTATTAATACACTGAAAGTGCGGTTGAATACCGACCTGAATAAGCCTTCCAGGAAGTAGTTTATACATACTAACACATTCAAATTTGGGTAAGGGGTCCAAGGGGACGAGGAAGGCTGAACTCAGAGTTCAGCGGTGTCTCGCGCGCAGTAGTGACGCAGTAGTCTACGCATCGGTTCATATCAGTTCGTTTTGAGTGTTTTGGTTATGCGTTATGTGTAATAATTCATAAATAATAACTAAATCAAACTTAAAAGTGAGGTAAACGTTAAATTAAACTTATATTTAAAAAATGTTTTTCACTCGTGACAAAAATCAAACAGAAATAGTTCATACGACCCTGAATTGTTTACGTTTAGAGACACTCGCTTTAAGCCCAAGGCCATTGAGTCAACCCCCGAAGCCGGCCTTAAATCGGGCTTTCAGTGTAGTATTTAATACGTGTTGCTGGATCCTTGAAGTTTCCCATGGGATTAACATGGAAGAAAAAACAAATTTTTCAGTCTTTTTTAAAACGAGAAAATGTATAAATTAACCATAGGCTGTAATCTCTAAATCTGAATAATTTTCAGTGATTCATTTCTAGCTAATTCATCAGTGAATTCGGACTGAACTTTAGTGAAATTGACTGAAATTCCGTCAAAATTCACTGATGAATTAGTTAGAAAAAGATCACTGAATGAAATCAGGGTAAATTTTTACTGATTCAAATTGAGAGAGTAACTTTACATTATCTGAAAGAAAATCTTCAAGGAATATGAATGTCATTGATTTTTCACTTCAGACCTCCTAAACACCTTTTATGGTGCCCCAAAAACCGCCCTCATAGCAGGGTAATCAGAGTTTGCCAGACTTTGGTACTGTTCAGAAAATTCATTTTTCGACAGGGATTAAGTCTTAGTCTTCCGAAAAAAATACTTAAACAAATAAAAGTTGTTTAAGGGTATTTGATACTCAATGATGTTACGAATTACCGACCAATTTTTTATTTCTATTCAGCGAGTTTATTAAGAGAGAAATGCAAATATATTGCTGAAATTTTTGGAAATAATAAGAAATATATCAAGGAATCGATGTCTGGTGCATTTCAAGTTTTATTTTTAAAAAAATTGTTTTTGAAAAATTTTTTGTTTCGAAATAAAAACTGAAACGCACCAGACATCGATGCCTAAATATATTTTTATTATTTCCCAAAATTTCAGCATTATATTTGCATTTCTCTCTTAATAAACTCGCTGAATGTAAATAAAAAATTGGTCGGTATTTCGTGACGTCATTATGTATCACATATCCTTAAACAGTTCAAAAGATGTTGAAAAAATTTTACTTACAATAAACTTATGGGAATTGATGAATAATTTATTTTTTAAAACTATGATTTTGTACCGGATTCAGGTTAGAAGTTACATTTCAACAATTAAATATTGTTTAAACAATTAAAAACAACTGAAATGTATACGTTGACTCTTAATGTTGATTAATTATCTTGTAGCACTGAGGAAACGCCATCAATTAACAGTATTTGTAAAAAATAAATTATTTAAACAAATAAAAATTAGTTCGTGTTTCTTTATAAAAGCTTTAAGGTCCAATAATAAAAAAACTGTGTTTTTAAATCAGACGTTTCGACTCTTATGGGAGTTCTCTTCAGTGATTTATTTCTAGACAAAACCGAAATTACATTTTCAGTAATATACTTTTGATACAGATAAGAATGAAGGAAAATGTATATAATTATAGAAATTAAATTGCAATTATAACGCTGTTTGTTGCAGTAGTTTTTGTTTTTAATATATTTTATGTATAATAAGTTGTGTGATAATCAATCAATTAAACAATACCAATGAATGAAATGTAATTAGTTGCAATTAATTACAACCAATTCACGATCAATCATTAATTAAATAATTAATCAATTATAAAGTGTACCATAGTGGTAGTAATATGAAAGCATACTGAAGCACAACGTAGATAATTATAAAAAAAATATAAAAAAATTTTAACCATTTTTCAAACATTATTAGAAGAATAAACTGAATGAATTAATACTAATAAACAATTTAGAAATGTATAGAATTAAAATCTTAATGCATAGAATCTAAATGTATTAGAATCTAAATGTATAGAACAAAAAAATTATCTATAGAATTAACTTCTTAACGATTTTTTATAAAGTTTACAATTGTAAAGGAAATTTTTTTAAACATTCTGAATAACAGATATGTAATTGAAAAGAAAAAATTTTTTGAAAAACATTATGATATCAAATTGTGTATGTCTCATCAGTTATATATTTTTTTATTACAATAATGAAAATTAAAATAGAAGTATATAAATGGAATCTAAATGGAATTGATGAATATTACAATATTATCCAGAATTTGTCGAATCTCATCAGTGTTAGTGCTAATTTAATACCATACAAATCTCCATCAAATAAATATTGACATCTCCATCGCCATTTCTAGTAAAAATTGTTTAAACAGTAACAAATTATGTAAAAAGTAAATAAAATAGTAAGATTTATTTACAAATGTTCTTCTGTGAAAAAAAGCGGAAAAAGTGATAATTAATGTCAATATTCCGTCAAACTATGATTACCCTGCTATGGGTGTGGTTTTTGGGCAGTATTAGACTATAACTCGCTACAAGTAACGAAGATCCTGAAAAAGTTCCAGTTTCTGAAACTTTTGAAGTAACTTAGTTACTTTTTTAAACAAGTAACTTGTAACGTAACATAGTTCCATTTTATCAGTAACTAGTACCTTTAATTGTAGTTAATTTAAAGTTACTGATACATATATTGTATATATACAAAATTTAAAAGTAAACGTGTAACTACCCTTTAGCTACCAGCGTTGCAAATTTGCAACGTTCACTTTTTTCGATTCTTTCGAATTTTCATGCAATAAACTTCAAATTCTGCAAAATAAATGTGTGGATTGGATCAAAGATTGGATCAACTTATAACCAATTAACCACCTTATGCATCTCGTTAGGTGGTTATAAGTTGTATACTCAATAGCAGTCGACAAAACTCAAAAAATTGAAAAAAAACCTTTATTGCAGAAAACCGTCAGAAAATGACCATATATTATTCCTGAATTTTTTCAGAATTTTTGGACAACGGGAAAAGGGTCTGGTAGCTAGCTACAGGGTTAACCATGGGAAAATTTCCAATAATTTTCTTGTTATCATGCCTAGATTTTATCTTGTAAACTTGTATTCACTTTTATTAATATGTTGTTATCGAAACCCAGTTTCTGGCATTAAAAAAAAAATAAAGTAACTTTAAGAGAACTTGAAGTTATTTTAGTCAGTAACTGTAACTGTAACGAGTTACTTTTCAGTTTTGTAACTTGTAATTGTACCAAGTTTCTTTTCTCAGAAAGTATCTGTTACTGTAACGAGTTCCTTTTTTTGAGGAACTTCCTCAGCACTGTTTTTGGGGCACCCTAAAAGGAGTTTAGGAATCTTGAAATGAAAAATCAATGACGAATTCATATTCCTAAACAAGTTTCCATCAGATGATGAAAGTTACCTATGATTAATCATACATTTTCTCGTTTTAAAAAAGATTTACAAAAATTTGTTTTTTCCCCATGTTAATCCTATGGGAATCTTTAAGAACCCAGTGACACCTGTTAATATTAACTGATTTAAAAATTGAAAAATGCGTGTTTTTTCGGGGAAACCTCACAAGAAACTGATTAATTTTAACCTCCAGTCCAATTTTTTTAAACACCTTATTTTTAACCAATCTTCTCCTTTATTCAACACCTGTTAATATTAGCTGATTTAAAAATTAAAAAATGCGAGTTTTTTGGGGAAACCGCACAAGAAGCCGATTAATTTTAACCTCCAGTCTAATCTTTTTTTAAACACCCTACATTTAACTAATTTTCTCATTCAATTGAACATCAAAATAATGTTTCCTTACTTAAATATTAAATTTTTTAATATCCATAAAAACAACTAATTACACTCTAATATCAAACGGACCTCAATTTAAAAAATCCCATTTTTCTCTCTTTTCTTTCTTTTCTTCTCTTTCTTTTTCTTTCTTTTGCGCCCTTCTTCGCCCATCTCTTTGAATCTTTGAAAGGGAGGACCAGAGGGGAGGTAAAAGGCGTCGAAAAATTTTTGGGCAGCCGCAGGAGGCCGCCGGCCTCGTTATGCTGGAAAATCTGGAATCGATTGGAGAACCGAGGCTTTGCCCTGGCGTCTGCGCGACGCAGACGTCGACGCTGACGCCGAGGTTGCACGTCAGGTCGATAGCAAACCCTGGTTAAACTCAGCGAACGAACTTCGTCGATGGGCCCAGAGAAAGAGAGAAAGAGAGAGTTGAGAGAGAAGGAGGGAGAAATTGTAAAAGAGAGAGAGAGAGAAAAATGCACGTGCTCAATCCCTCTCTCTCCCACTCACTTTCTACCCCTTCCTCTCCTGGTTTTCTCACCCCCAACCCCCAGCCTCACTTGACTCCTCCGCCCAACTACTTTCAGCCACCCATGTCCCACCTAGGGGTCGTATGCCATTGCGTCGAGGAATTAATTACGGGCGATCCTTCGGCTCGTTTAGTGGCGCCTTCTGTCCTCAAAATGAGGTCGACGAAAAGGCCTCTTTCTCAGCATCCACATCACGCCGCAAAAAATAAGAGTCGACATTTTTACACTGAACCTAACTCACCCAGAGGATAAAACTCTCTGAGGACCGCTTCCCTCTGAAATCGCTAAACTAAGCGATCCTCTCTCAACTGACAATCCGAGATTTAGGAAGGAGAGGACCCTGTCTTTTCACTTCAGAGAGATTTTGAATGTTTTCTTTGAAGGGGGATTCAAAGAGTTAATCGTGAATTGGAAATGACTTCGGCATTCTTTATTTTCAGCTTTTTAAAGATGATTTGAGTAAATATTTTCAAATGGTAAGTGACAGTAAGTGATTTAAAGGGCGGTCGAATTTTTTTCGAATTTTCATGCATGTCGCTGCCAAATTTATTCGAATCCACAAAAAAATAAATGCGTTTCTTTAAAAATGATATTTAAAGGTTCCGCGAGCCCCATGAAGTTTAACACGTATTTCCCATAAGAGAAAAAGACGTTCTAGTAAATTTTATTCAGAATCGTTAATATTAGATGAATTGAGTTGTAACTCAACATTTCTTTTCACCATTAACTATAGAATATGAATCAAAAATTACTTTTTAAATATCCCAAAGAAATGTCCCAAAGAATCCCATAAGTGAAAAATTGGATTTTGCCAGTTTTGGGCGCTAATTATGATTTTTTGTTGTTTCTTAAAACAAATTGTTTCCAATACATAAAGTATTACTTTCTACTGATAATTAAATGTTTAAATAAATTGCTTAAACAAGTTATTACTGTTTATAGCAATTTTCTCTTAAAATAGAGTTAAAAAGTCGCAGGATTTTTCCGAATTTTTCCACTTTTCATTTAGAACGAGGCAATAGTCAATTAAAGTTAACAGAAATAATCGTTTAAACAATTTATTATCGTCAAACGGGTCAACTTCGGACATTTGGGGTAATTTCGGACAGTCCTAAATTCATGGCTTAGATTTTATTCAAAGTGGTTTTATTTAATTATGATCTGGAACCAGTTAAGACTTAAACTGATTCTATATTCTAGTTGGAACCATTTTGAGTAATTTAAAGTATCAGTTTAGGGCTGTCCGAATTTACTCCACATTTCTGAAGTTGCCCCGTTTGACGGTATTATTTATAACAATATTCCCTTAGTACAATGATAGAAAGTCGCGGTTTTTTCCGAATTTTTCAACATTTTTTAAACTTTTCATTTAGAACGAGGCAATAACCAATTAAAGTTAACAGAAATAATTATTTAAACAATTTATTATTATTTATAAAAATATTCTCTTAAGATAATGCTAGAAAGTCGCGGTTTTTTTCCGAATTTTTCAACATTTTTTAAACTTTTCATTTAGAACGAGGCAATAACCAATTAAAGTTAACAAAAATAATTGTTTAAACAATTTAATATTATTTATAATAATATTATCTTAGAATAATACTATAAAGTTGCCGTTTTCCCCGAATTTTTCAACATTTCTTCAACTTTTCAGTTAGAACGAGGCAATAATCAATTTATGTTAATCCTTTCAGGCATACATTTTTTTTATGTGAGGAAATAATTTTTCTTGCGTCTAATGACTAATTTAGGATCTAAAGAAACAAAAAAAATCAATATCAGAATATCGAAAACTTTCGATATTTTGACATTTTTTTCTCGGAAGCTAATAATGATTTTTTATCTGAAAAACAGCATATAGCATCACAAATTTTCTGAGGAAGTAAAAAAATATTTTTCCAATCTGATAGTGCCAAAAATAACTTAGTTATACATTAAAAACTGCAAAAACCAAGGTGTATCATAAATGATACGCTGTGCATCAAAGGGTTAACAAACATAATTGTTTAAATTTTTTAAAATCATTTTTAATAATACTCTTTTTGAATAATGCTAGAGTGTTGCAGTTTTTTCTTAAATTTTTTCACTTTTTGTTTAATTTTCACTTAGAGTAAGGTAATAATTAATGAAATTTAGCAAACATAATTGTTTAAACAAATTATTATTGCTTATCTATCTTCTCCTATAACAATGCTAGTAAGTTGCGATTTCTTCTAAAATATTCAAATTTTTGTCCACTTTTCACTTAGTAAGGTAATAATTATTGCCAGTTAACAAACATAATTATTTCAATAATTGATTATTGTCTATAACTATCTTCTCTTAGAGTAATGCTAGAAAGTTGCGCTTTTTTCTGAAATTTTTCACTTTTTGTGAAAAAAGCCCCTAAGTAATAGTTAAAATAACATAATTTAGGGGCCAACTTGAAATGGTCTTTACCGAGTTGTCATTCACATGTCTTCAATTTTTTAAACAATTATGTTTGCTAATTTTCATTATTGATTACCTCACTCTAAGTGAAAAGTGAACCAAAAGTTGAAAATTTCAGAAAAAACCGCAACACTCTAGCATTATTCAAAGAGAATATTATTTAAAAAACAATAAATTGTTTGAACAATTATTTTCGTTAACTTTAATTAATTATTACCTCTCTCTAACTGAAAAGTAGAAAAAAATGGAAAATTTTAGAAAAAAACCGGAACTTTCTAGCATTATTCTAAGAGAATATTCTAAATGATAAGTAAATATTCTAAATATTCTACATAATAATAAATTATTTAAACAATTATTTCTGTTAACTTTAATAGATTATTGCCTCGCTCTAACTGAAAAATTGAAAAATCTGGAAAAAACCGCGACTTTCTAACCCTATTCTAAAAGAAAATTGATAAAAACAATAATAAATTGTTTAAACAACTTATGTAAACATCTAATTATCATTAAGAAGTAGTATTTTATGTGTTAGAAACAATTTGCACTTTAAAAACCGCAAAAAACTCATAATTAGCGCCAAAAACTCGGAAAACCCAATTTTTCACTTATGGGATTTTTTTGAGACCTTATAAAACAGACTTATGGGGGTGATATTTAAAAAGTAATTATTAAATACACATTTTTTATAGTTTAAAGATTTCTATAGTATTTTAAAATTTATGTTTACCTGTAATTTACCTACGAAAAGATGTAAGTAAGTTAAGTAATGTCGATTTGGGTAGAATTTTGTGTTTTTGTAGGTTTTACTTATCGATTTCATTAAATTTTTAATTGATGAAAATAGGAATTGAGTTAAATAAGAATGGGAGGTGTGCTTTAGGCAATAGGGTAAAATTATATACATTTCATGTAAAAATGATCGTAAAATTAACATTAAATTACATGTAAAAATGATCGTAAAATTAACCTGATACAAGGAAAAGAAGCTAACAAATTGGATTTTCTGAAAAGTGGGGGCAGAGCATCAATCAATATCTTTCGCAGTGTCATCGACTGATGCTTTAATATACTCAATGAGTATATTAGAAATGTTTAAGATATATTTTTCAGAAAACCCAATTTTTAAACTTCTTTTCCTTGTATCAGGTAAATTTTTACATTTTTACATCTTTTTTTAGGTAAATTATAGGTAAACACAAAGTACTGTAGGAATCTTTAAACTATAAAAAATGTGTATTTTTGTGTTTTTCGAATTTCAAGATTTTTTTCTGTGATCCGGTATAAATATTTTTAAAATAAAATTAAGATTAACACATTCTTTTTATGTTACACAGTAAATTCTGTGTATATTATTCTACGAAAAAAAATGTTTAGAGGCCATTAATTGTAAAGAAATGATAAATTTTCCTATTCTAAGCCACATAATATCTTTAAATTTTTATTGGTTTTGTAAAAAAATGTTTTAGAGACCATTAATAGTAAAGAAATGATAAATTTTCCTATTCTAAGCCACATAATATCTTTAAATTTTTATTGGTTTTGTAAAATTTAGAACTTACTCCTCAATAAATGAGGAATACTTTCTAGTGGAGAAAGAATTTTTTAGCTTTAAATTTACATTATTTTAAAATCAAATACTAAGGAAATTCATTTTCAAGCCTAAAAAAGCCTAGCGAAACTTCTAAACATTTCTTTAAAAAGAACAAAAAATTATGCCTGTATTTTTTCACCAAAAGGAACAACATTAGGGGGTAGCATCAGCAAAATTCAAAAATTCAATTTTCTAATGGGCACCCTAATGTCTAGGTTAGGGTAGGTCGAAAAGAATTTTTTTTAGTTTTTTGATCAGGATAGAATAGTACATCTCGATACGTGTGTGAGAGGTGATTATTTAGCGCACGAGACGTTTTTCGCACGAGCGAAGCGAGTGAGAAAAGTCAA
>JBAGKK010509506.1:0-14100 GCA_037177015.1 Euceroptres primus | reverse complement strand
GACTTGAAATATTATAAAATATGAATAAATAATTTAATATTTTATATTATTATTAATTTTTTACATTCCTTGAGTCTTGACAAACGGCATCACTACTAAAAAATGAGAATATTTTACAGCGATTCATGCAGGTTAGGGTGACTCGAAAAAACTCAAAATTATTAGATTCATTGGTAATAGCACTTTAACGTTTCTTCATGGCATTACGAATAAATTCCAAAAGAAAAAAGTTTTAAAGGAGTGGTTACAATAAGGCTTATTTTCTGACCCAGAATCACACAAAACAATTTTTTTACAAAAATTAAAATTCGAAAGTGTCTGATTTTTTTGCCTCATATCGTCTACTTATAAAACATTTTTTGACCAAGCACCATTCAAATTAAATGATTTTTCGAGAAGATCAAAAAATGTTCTTTAATTCACAGTACACATTTTTTATCTTTTCGAAAAATCGTTTCATTTAAATTGTTTTTGCGTAAAAAAATGTCTTTTAAGCAGACGAGTATGGGGCAAAAAAATCCGACACTTTCGGGTTTTCATTTTCGTAAAAATGGTTTTTTTCTGATTCTGGGGCCAAAAACAAGCCTCATTGCAACCCCTCTTTTCTTACAATTGGGCAATTCGATTAAAAATTTTCAAATGTTGAATTTTTAAAATTTTTTGTGTATGGAAAAAAATTTTCAATTTTTTTGTATAAAGGTTATGGAAGTGAATAACCTTAGACGGAAAAAAGGTAGATAAAAATGTTTTCTTAGAAATATAATATTTCAAAAAATGACGAAAAATGCACTTCTGTTAATTTTTACCTAAAGTTGCAAAAAAAATGTTTTTCAATTTTTTATTTTTTGGTGATATTTTTAATAAACTAAAGAAACACCTACACATTTTTAAGTTTCAAATAAAAATCCGATGATTACTGATGTAATAATATACGGATCGAAAATTTTGGTTGTTTTTTGTATAAAAATGGCTCATTTTTCAGGATCCGTAAAAAATAGAAACAAAATTTTGTTTGAAACTTAAAAATATGTATGTGTTTCTTTAGTCTAGTAAAAAGAGCACCAAGAAATAAAAAAACAAAAAAACATTTGTTTTGCAACTTTAGGTACCAATTAACAAAAGTACATTTTTCGTTATTTTTTAAAATATATTTCGGCGAAAAAAATTTTTTCTTACTTTTTTCCATCTAAGGTTATTCACTTCCATAAACTTTACCTAAAAAAAAATTGAAAAAAATTTTTTTCCTATACACAGAATTTAAAACATTCAAAATTTGAAAATTTTCAGTAGACTTGCCTAATGGTCAGAAATTTTGTTAATTTTTTCGCAATTCATCAAAGAAACTTTTCACTGCTATTACCAATGAATCTAATCATTTTGAATTTTTTCAGCCAACCCTAATGCAGGTAATTCCATAGAAAAGCAGGATATTGAATGTTAAGGCTTATTTATGGTCCAGAATAGTCAACAAATTCTTTAAAGAAACAAATTTACAAATCGAATATGATTTAGAGGTTTCCTATTGAAGTTTTATCTTTTTTATTGATTTTGATTGGTTCATAAACATGAAAAGTGGATCAATTCTGAAACAATTTCACAAAAAATACATTTTTGATTTAAATTCTTTAAAAAATCATAAATTGTAATGATTAAATTTCCACGAGAAATTTTAGAAATTTTTTGTATGTTTAAGAACTTTGAGTTAATTTTATCATCATGTTGTTTCATGGATAATAGGTATTTGATTTAAATGGAGAATCACCAAAATTTTCGTTATGTTATTTTTTGGAATAGATATCGTAATCCTTTCATTAATAATAATCCTTTTTTAAAAATTGATGGTCCAAAAAACTCGTAATTTCCATATTTCATTATTGTCGCTCTTCCGAAATGCTGGTTGGATTTTTTAAATTTTAAACTTAAACCAAGTTAAAGTCATAGATGGGTTTTTGTTTTCAAATGTCAAAAAATACAAGACTAATTGGGCAATTAAATGATTCGAAATGAAAAGCGCGTGATTAAGTTTCGTAATTTTAATATAAAATTAATTGAAAGTTTTAATTTATATATATATATATATATATATATATATAAATATAAATATATAAAATTCGACTTCTCTCAATTTTTCTCTCTTCTGAATTATTTTGGAAACAGAAATTTTCTTAAGACGTATTATTTATATATATGCAGATGTTTTCAAAATAATTCCGAAGAGATAAAAATTGAGAGAAGTCGAATTTAAAAAGAAACTATGAATTAGAGATCTTCCTGACTTAAAAATACATTAGTTGGACTTTAAAAGCTTCCATTTTTGGAAAACAGTATTTAAGAATGTACTCCCTGCCGAGTTAACTTCAAAATTAATCAAATCTTTATGTTGATTTTTGATATCGAGGAGAATGAACCCAGAGTTATTTTTATCGAATTCTGAAAATGAAATCTAAGTTTAATTTAGAAAAGAATAGTTTGGATTATAATTGTTTACTTAAAAATACTTATTAGGATATTTGAGTCTTTTCCATCCGTCTTAAAAGAAAAGTCGTGATTTTCATTCAATTACAATTTTCAACAGCTCATTTTGTTCCTGAAAAGATCCTTTACAGTTATATTTGGTACGTTTTTATTAAAAATATTTTATTTAGAAATTTTACAGTTAATGATCTTCCAAATTAAATTACAAGTTTTAATCAAAACGTACCAAACAGAACTGTAATCGATCTTTTAAGAAACAAAATGAGCTTTTAATAATTGAAATTGAATGAAAATTACGATTTTTGTCAAGACGAAGGAAAAAACACAAATATTTAAATAACTACTTTTAACCCTAGATAGTCACACTGGGTCAGTATGACCCTGAAATTTTTTCTTTTGGAACTATCTCCTCCTACACTTCTAGATAAGAGAATCAAAGAAATAATAATTTTAAATGGTTTTGTGAACAATTTTTTTTTGAAAAGCTTGTCTTTTTCAAGAATTTTTTTAAACATAATGCCACTTTAATTCTTATTTTATCTAAATGGTGATACAGTCTATAATGTTTAAACTTCATCCCAGAATTTTTTCTGATTCAATAAAACAGTTTTTAAACTGCAGCTCATCAAAAATTGACTTGGGTCATAGTGACCCAGTGTGACGATCTCGTTCAAAAACGAGGTATGATTGTCTAGGGTTAAATACACAATTATAACTCAAAATATTTATTTTATGTAAAACGCTTTAATTTCTGATTTTAAATTCATTAGAATTAACAAAAAGCTCTTTTTTCTTAATTTTATAATTCAAGGTGAATATTGATTAATTTTCAGTTTGACATACGGGAAAAACATCCTTAAAAGCCGTGTTCATATTTAAATTCTTTAATTTGAAAGCTTCAATTCTAAAAGCTGGGAATTACATAATCGAGGCTTAAATTTTTCGAAGTTTTCCAGTTTAAAAGTGTTTAGTTTTTTAGTAATGCCATTGCTTCATAGTTCACTCATATCCAAATTTCAAAAATTTTAATTTTATTTTATTTTTCAATTTTAAAGATTTAGGATTATTAAACGTCAAAATTAAAAGACCATGCATCAGAGAGGAAATAATTAGCACGCGAAATGATTTAATAGCTTTGAAAATGACTGATGTTTTGTTTTTAGAGAAAAGTGCGACCTGTATTCTTTTTACACGTGTTCTTTAAGAATATTGATGTTTGCAATAAATGAGTTAAACATAGCTGCATTTTAAATAAAACTCCTGTAAACTAAAATGGTAATTTAATTTAATTGTAAATTTTAACTTTTTTGGAATTTTTGAACAAATGAAAGAATTTTATAACATGACCAGAAAACGTTATTATTAAAATTACGAAAAAGATTCAAAAAGAATTTTCTTTTCAATTCAAATTTCTTTACCTCAGAAATCAATACTTTATTTTTACAGAAGAACCAATGAAATTTACAAAGAGTTTTATTTTTATGCCCTATGTACCTATAAGAGATATTGATTCTTGAACAGAACTAGTTAATCTAACCCACGTTTTACAAATTCTGAAAATTATTACGCAATTGTATGTATTGTATATATAACTAAAAAATGTCGAGAGATACAACAAATAAATTTTATTTAAAACTGAAACTACAAATTCAGTTTTTGAATTTCTTTCTAAGTTTTAAAAAAAACTTATTATATTTCTTTAAAATTTTTTTGTTTAAATAAATATAGTAGAAGACAGTCTTTGAATCCGAATATTATTAATATATTTCTTTGGATTTGAAATATATCTTTAAAAAAGTACAGAGATAAGAAAGTAAGAAATAGTTGAAAAACAGTGAAAAAGATATTTTATAAGTCGGCGACAACGCCGTTGCACTCGAGTATAAAACTCGTCGTAAAATCTTACACAATGTGGAAATGAATCTCAGCGGAAAAATTGTTAGTCATATTTCTGCGCTTTCTTGTCGACGTTCTTTACGTGGTTGTAATAGCTTCACATTCGCAGACTTCTACTGTAACACTTTTCACGGATTGGGTTAATTAACGCGAATTTTTTAGAGGATCAAATAAAAGTGATACACTTCTTTTAGGGAAGATTAAAAAATGTTAGAAAATATTTATTTAGAGATAAAAAAAGACAATCAATCACATTTTAGATTATTAAACATAATCTTTTGAAACCGATTTTTCTTAATTAATTTTATAATGATATTAATTTTCAGCTTTCGTCGAGAATCTTGAAGAAATACTCCACCTTAAAAATTGATAAAATTTTTAAAAATATTTGATTATTCATATCTAAGATGAACCGTAGATAATAAATAATGTTCTCACCTCTAGCAACCCATCTTCTGGCAAATCTGAACAATGAACAGCATTTTGAACTCTTGTTTTTCCATATTTAGCTCGTAAAGTGTCTGGTCTCACATGTTTCGCTATTTCCTGAAGTAAATATGAGTTAAATTTTCTTACATAAGCTTTATGACGCAAAAGATAAAAAAATGTATTAAAGTATCATTGCAAGACGTTTAATTTCAAACTGCAAAACAAAATTTATCTCCTAAAGTACCACAGCGGAATGGAAAATAAGGTCTTTTAAAACTAGAAGTACTTTGTAAACATTTGATTATAAATTTTTACCGGATCCATAGGACCACAGAATTTTCTGAATTCGACTGGAACATCGACACTTTTGTCTTTATGCTTTATTTCCATAGCAATGCAAGGTCCTGACTGTAATTCTGCTACCATAGCCTATAGATAAAAAGCTCAATTACGTGTTAAAAAAGAAAATTACTTGAGCCATAACTAATTTAATTTCATACCCCATAATCAGGAAGAACTCCTTTGTAAACCTCCAGAAATTCTTCGACGTTAACTGGGTCCACGTGAAATAGTTGTATTGCAGTAATAAGATAACCACCTTTTTGTATGTCATCGACAATGTGGCCTAATTTTAATAATAGAAAAATAATAGATAAATATTACAGAATAGACTGTATTTAAAGAAAGAATAAGTCTTTTACTTAAAATACTTATTATATAAATAGTAATTTAAGAATTAAATTTACCTTTAATTTATTTTTGCTCATTGAAATTAAATTCTTACTTAAATCAAATAATGGAAGTTGTACTCCAAATTCTTACTTAAACATATTTACCTGTAAGTCTCAATTGCAAAGCGTGTGGTTTAATAACGCAACAAGTACATTCTTTGAAAGTGGCAGTATTTTTCTGCGTCTTTTTTTCGCTCTTTGGATCAGGAAAGAAAAACTTCAGTTCCTAAAATTAAATTAATTGAATAAAAGAAATTCTTTTTCGATAATAGCAATCAATAGTTTTAAATGTATTTTAAATTTTTTCATCATTAGGAAAAGGTACCTTATCCGCAGATTCCTTATCAGCCGAACCATAAACTGCATTTTGGATAGCATCTTTTCCATAACAAGCTCTAAGAGAAGAAGGAGCTTTTTCTCGAGCCTCAGAACTATCATTTGGACCCATTAATTCCAGCCATCGAGACACACAATTCTCTCCTAATAATTCCAGAATGACAATTGGACCGGAACTTAAATAATTTAGTACCATCCTGCAATAAAAGTGTTAAATTCTAAAATTTGAAATTTAAATTGAAATTTAAATTAAAATTTAAATTGAAATTTTAAATTAAAATTAAAATTAAAATTCGAAAATTTAAACATGAAACAAATCTTTTGCTAAAAAATAATAGTAAGTAGTAACTAAATTTTTGTTACGTCAAGTTAGTTTCTCTTTTCCCTTTGTAAAATTCTATAGCATCATCCCTTGATAAATGTATCATCTTTATGTTTCCAATATGTAAATCCTGAGCTGCAATCCTTTTCAAAACTTCTCCAATTTTGTCAATAAGGTCGGGCATTATGATTGCAAGTGTTCTGAAACGAATATGGTTAATGTTTATTTTACCTTTCGAAAATATTCAACTTTTTTAATTATTCGATTAAAAAACTACTTTATTTAGTTATTGAATTGTTTTCAATTTTACTTGCTTTTGACTTTTGGAAGATAATTTAGTTTTAGTGGCAGTGTCGGCAAAATTGGTAAGCCTCATGCTTCGTGCAAAAATCGTAACTACTGCTCCAACATAAAAATCTTTTTCCTCGATTCCTTCACATTTTGTTTTCCTCAAAAAAGTTTTCTTTGTTTTTAAATCATACTAAAATGTGAAGTTACAATAAATTATATAAATGATTTTCAACTACAATAACAGTGATGACTTGTAATTATTTTTCATGCTAATATATTAAACCTACCAGTTCTACAGAATTGTCCGAAACATAATAATACAATAAGAATTTTCTAATAGCACAAGCCACTTTATCGTACCATTCTGCCTCAAATATGTATCTTTCGGAATCCGTCGACATTCTTAATCTATTCTAGCAAAATAATTGCTAAATAAAAAAAAGGGGCTAGTAATTAAAATATAATATTACTGTAATTATAAATGTAACAAAGAATTAAACTTCTAACCATTTATATGTTTATATTTTTAAATATATTATTATTGATAATTAATGTTAAAGTGTTAGGACAAGAAATTATAAACTTAGAATTAATTTAATTTTATAAATATTTCAAAGCCTATAAATAGAAAAAAGAAACTAAAGGTATAAAACACATTTATTTAGATAAACTTTTTAATATCGTATAAAAAGGATTTGACTTCATTAAGAGTTCGAAAACCTGATTTGAATCTCGGTCTGGTAATTGAATATAGCCTAATAATTAATTTAGAATTACGAAACAATAAATTACGTGAGCAAGCCTACGTGAAATAAGTAGTATATAAATTATGATAACCTAACTTGTCACTGCGATTAATAAACTCTATATATAGTTTTAAGTATCCTGTATAGACCTGTAAGGTAAATGTCTCAGTAATCGTGCAATTGGCACATAACCTAAAGAAATAATTATAAACGATCTTTAAAAAAGTATTTTGTAACAAAAAATAACGAGCTTTAGCATTATTTATTATCAAAATCAATAACAATCAAGTATAAATGCTTAAAAAATAAGATCGACGGCGAAACGATTACTGGGACTAAGGTCACGATTACTGGGACATTTACCTTAATTGGTAGAAATACTGTTGGATTATTAAATAAATGAAATTAAATGAAATTACAATCCTACGAATAAATTATCTAGGTTAAGTAATCTGCAGATGAAACTATAAAACAAAATAATAGCTACTTACTCAATCGATGATTGCAATTATTATTCTTGAATATGAAGCTTTAACTTCCTGTTTATATTTTAAAAAAAGAACCATTGAAAATGAAGTAAAAATGGATTTAAATGAGATCTGACAGTTCACCGGTTTGTAGGCTATTTGGTTTCCAAGCCAAAGCAACTGACATTTGTCAATATCAGCTGATTCTGACAGCAAGTGCCATCTGGCATTATTCTCGTTAATTTAAAAATAAACATCTTGGAATTCTGCCGATAGATAGTTCATAAATGTATAAATATTAGTAAAAATAGATATTTTTATCTCTTTAGATATTAAAATTTAAAATTTAATCGTTTTTAAAAATAAAATATATGGATTACTAATGTTTGTTTCCCTACAATCAGCGTAGTTTGCCAGGTTGCCTAATGTTAGGCGATTTGACAATATTTGATATTCGGTAAAATATTTATTTTGGTAAAACAAAAAACCTGCATTTATTTATAATAATTTTTTAGTTATTATTTATTTAGTTGTTATTTTTAGTTATTAATTATTTAGTTCATATTTATTTAATTTATTTTTTCATTTATTTCTTTATTGAACTTGTCCTGATTTTGTTGCACGAAGTTTTTTAATAATTTATTATTTTCATTAATATTTTTTAATTCCTTTTTTATTATTTACCTAATAATTATTTTAGTAATTAAGTATAATTTATGATTTTGTGAATTATTCGAAAGTAAATATTTGTAATTATTGTTCTTTCATGATAAAAAGTTGTACAAAGTAAAGCATTGTCTAAGTTTATTAAACTTCCTTATTTATTATCTTTAACAAAAATTTCAAATTTCGTAAAAGTATTATAACATTAAACCGACTATCCCTCGAGGCATTAAAATTAAGGAAATTTAATATTTTAAATTATAAATAATTAAAAGTAAATAACAACCAGAATAATAATTAAATAAGAAAATTATAAAACATAAAATATAAAAAATATTTGTTACTTAAATGAAATAATTAATTAATTGTATTTTATATTTAGGAATATAAACAATCAAATTTATTAAATAGAAAACAAAGTAATTAAATAAATAAATTTTAGGCGTCAACCATATTTGTCCAATCGAATTTCATTTTGCAAATCGATCAAACAAACCCTTGACAACTCACGAGGTCGTATGTTATGCAGTTTAACATCAGCATTGAATTTCAAAGGGGAAAAATTACTTTATACGAGATTTCTCGTCTTCATCTTTTACGTCAGTGTTGAATTGCGTCACCAATTTACTTGGGGTTTTAAATTTTAATTTATCCCTTTACGTTTACCAAAGGGTTGTGATATAATTCTATAATTTAATTAATTTAATCTCCATATGAAGCTGCTGAAGTTTTTGCTCCGATATTTCCCACCTGGTGAGTCAAACCTGTCTTTCGTTAATCAAGTTCAATTTTCTATCAATTATTATTACAAAGATTTATTTTTAAAATTATGAATTGGAAACAGGCATTGCACTGGAATATGTTCAAGGAGGATATATCAAGACGAAGATGATAGACCTCCTGGAGTTATCTGCACAGTAATATTATTAACACTTGATGAAGATTGAATTTCATTTATAATTATATTTTTTATAATTAAATTAGATACAATTTTTAAATTAATTTATTTTGTATCATTTTAAAATAGGACAGATATAAGACAATTAGCAGAAAGTATCAGAGCATCAGAGCCAATAATAACCGATCGAGTGATGGATCAGTTGGTCGAGACTTTGCAAAAACTGCAAAAAAAAGTTTGCGATACGAGTGTGAAACGTTATTATAAATACAAAACGTTAAAGACCCATCTTTGCCCTTTGACTAATGTGGCTTTCGATAAATTAGGTAAAAGGTACTTTCAATCAGTTCCAATTATTTCTGGTAAACATGGAAACAAATAACTATTCACCAGTTTTTCATCAAAACCTCGAAGTACAATAATCGTATAGCTTTATATTTTTGTATGATTATTCATAACGATTATCGCTGTAATAATATTTTTAATAATTTATTATAATATTTATGATGATATTTATTAAGGTAATAATAATTATTTAACTCACATTTTTATTACTTTATTACTTATTTATTAAGGTAATAATAATTATCTTAACTCACAGTTTCACTACTTTTCAAATTCAGTTTCTTTATCTCATGAGCTAATATATTCACGGATATTGATAAAAAATGGTAATTAATGACAATTAATTTTGACAGATGCCTGACGGGCAGCTATGACCGAACTTGTAAAGTTTGGGACATTGAAAGTGGAAAGGAGCTTCTTAATCTCGAAGGCCACAAAAGCGTAGTGTATGCTGTATCTTTCAACAACCCGACTTCGTAAGTTTGCTTGTTAAGCCATTATTCTGGCTTCCGTTTGGATTATCGTCAACCGGAAATGCTGAAAGAAGGGTCTCGCAAATATTTATCTTATGGCAGAAGTACCATCTTTCACCAAGCTATGCAAGTGATACAT
The DNA here is from genome assembly GCA_037177015.1 of Euceroptres primus. NCBI lineage: Eukaryota > Metazoa > Arthropoda > Insecta > Hymenoptera > Figitidae > Euceroptres > Euceroptres primus. Next base: position 3,889 of record JBAGKK010509506.1, on the reverse strand, counting down.
ATGCAAATGACTATCCTTCAACTCCAGACCATAAAAAATTCTCGGATAAGACGTAATCATTCTCATAAATTTTTTTAAAAAACTATTCACATCTGTAAATATATTATTATTCTGTTCGAATAGTCAATGAACAAAAATATAAAAATATACGAAAAATACAAATAAACAAAAACTCCAGGACTTTAAACGTTGTGTATAAACGTTGGTAAATATTAAACGTTGGTACTTCAAAGTTGCAATATTTCGAGACCTTTAGTATAATATAATTTATACATTTAACATAAAATATTTTTTTGATTAGAGACAAAATTTTGACTGGGTCCTTTGACAAAACAGCCAGTGCTTGGTGTTCAAAAACTGGTAATTGTTTAGTCAATTTTGAAGGACATGATGCAGAAGTTGTCGTTGCTAAATTTTCGCCAACTCAAAATAAAGTGGCTACTGGCTCGATAGATTCAACAGCCAAAATTTTCCAATTGACTTCTGGTGAGAATTTAAATATATTTAATACAATAAAAATTATTTACATAATTTTATTTTATTTCTAAAAGTTGCTACACTCAGAAAAATATCCCATTATTATTTCTAACCAGAAATCCGGTTAGGCTCTGATTAATATTCTTTTTTCTTTGCCTTAATCAGAATTCTGGTTATTCTAAACGGATTTTCTGGTAATTTTTGCAAATTACCAAAAGTTATGGTAATTTCAAACAGGATTCTAATTCACAACACCGGAAAAGAATGCTAATTATTAGACACGGCTAGTACAAAAGTGCTTGCACATCCAGTTTCTCTTTTGTACATATTTACGGGATGCCCCCCCCCCACCGGTTATTTTAAGCCAAGAAAGAAAAAAATCGTACTATACGTTTTTGAGAAAAAAGGTTTTTTCATTTTTGACAATTAAAAATCTAATTTTTCTCGAAAACCACGCAAAATATGAATAGCAATTTATAGTTCATATTTGTTCCCCTTCCTGAAATCTATAAAAGTATACCCTTACCAGATGTTTATCTGGAATATTTCAACCAATTTTTTTTTTATAAAATAGAAGAAATTGATAAAAATGGACTAAATTAGCATTAAGCTTAACGAACTTGAATATTTTAGTTTTAAAAACGTTGGTTTTTGCTTTATTAGCAATGTAAAGAACTTAGATTATTAAGTTTCCTAAGCTTCGAAGTAAAGAAAAATGAGTTTTTAGCTCTAAAATTAAAGAAATATAATTTTTAATGATTAAAAATCTCATGTTTTTAGTAAACGAAGTAAAATATAAATAGTAGGTCATAGTTTAAAATTGTTTCCTTCCTGAAATCTACAAAATTGCACCCTTACCAGATGTATATCTTGTGTATTTTAACAAAAATTTTCAAAAAAAAAAAATATATATAATTTATAAAAGCGACTAAAACAGCATTTATTTTAACGAACTTCAAAATTTTATTTTTAAAATCGTTTGTTTTTAGTTCAAAAACAATGTGCTAAACATGCTTCATGAGATTATTAAGGTTTCGGAGCTTCAAAGTGAAGAAAAATGGATTTTTAATTAAAAAATTGAACAAATATAATTTTTAACGATTAAAAATCTTATTTTTCTCGAAAACCACGCAAAACATGAATAGCAATTTATAGTTCATACTTGTTCTCCTTCCTGAAATTTATAAAAGTATACTCTTACCAAATGTTTGTCTTGTATATTTCAACCAATTTTTTTCAAAAAAAATACAAAAATTGTATAAAAATGGACTAAAGTAGCATTTAGTTTAACGAACTTGAATATTTTAGTTTTAAAAACGTTTGTTTTTACTTTAGTAGCAATGTGGAGAACATATGTTGTAAGAGATTATTAAGTACCCTAAGCTTCAAAGTAAAGAAAAATGGGTTTTTGTCTCTAGAATTGAAGAAATATCATTTTTAACGATTAAAAATCTAATTTTTCTCGTAAACGAAGCCAAATATAAATAGTAGATCATAATATAAAATTGTTCCCCTTCCTGAAATCTACGAAATTGCACTCTTACCAAATGTATATCTTGTGTATTTTAACAAGAATTTGCACAAAAAAAAAGAAAATATATATTAAAAATCGATAAAAGCGACTAAAATAGCATTTAATTTAACGAACTTCAAAATTTTGTTTTTAAAATCGTTGTTTTTGATTCAAAAACAATGTGCAAAACATGCTTCATGAGCTTATTAAGGTTTCAGAGTTTCAAAGTGAAGAAAAATTATTTTTATCTCCAAAATTGAAGAAATATCATTTTAAACGATTGAAAATCTTATTTTTCTCGAAAACGATGCAAAATATGAATAGCAGTTTATTTTTCAAACTTGTTCCCCTTCCTGAAATCTATAAAATTATACTCTTGCCAGATGTTTATCTTGTATATTTCAACCAATTTTCTAAATAAATAGAAAAAATCGATAAAAATGGACTAAAGTAGCTTTTAATTTAATGAACTTTAACATTTTATTTTTAATATCTCAATTATATTATTAGACATAAAGACTTTTGTAATGGCAATGAGCAAACATGTTTTTCACATTGCTGCTGGCCTAAAAGCAAACTTTTTAGAAATAAAATGTTGAAATTCGTTAAGGTCAATTCTATTTTAGTCGCTTTTATCGATTTTTTCTATTTTTTTTTAAATATGTAAATTTCTAGCCCAATGAAAAATTTGTCAAAATACATAAGATAAATATCTGGCGAGGGTATAAATTTATAGATTTTTATGAAGAAGAACAATTTTGAACTATGAATTGCTATTACTACTTTGCTTCATTTTCGAGAAAAATGAGATTTTTAATCGTTAAAAACGATATTTCTTAAATTTTAGAGATAAAACCCAATTTTTCTTTACTTTAAAGTTTAGGAAACTTAAGAACATCATATAACATGTTCTTCACATTGCTACTAAAGTAAAAACAAACGTTTTTAACATTAAAATGTTAAAGTTCGGTAAACGAAATGCTATTTTAGTCGCTTTTATAGATTTTTTATATATTTTTTTTTTGAAATTTTTGTTAAAATACACAAGATATACATCTGGTAAGGGTGCAATTTCGTAGATTTCAGGAAGAGGCACAGTTTTAAACTATGACCCACTCTTTATATTTTGCTTTGTTTACGAAAAAAATGAGATTTTTAATCGTTAAAAACGATATTTCTTCAATTTTAGAGATAAAAACCAATTTTTCTTTACTTTGAAGCTTAGAAAACTTAATAATTATATAACATGTTCTTCACCATGCTACTCAAGTAAAAACAACCTTTTTTAAAACTAAAATATTAAAGTTCGGTAAACTAAATGCTATTTTACTCAATTTTTTTTATTTTTCCTATTTTTTTGGAAAAATTTGTTAAAATGCACAAGATAAAAATCTGGTAAGGGTATAATTTTATAGATTTTAGGAAGAGAAACAATTTTTAACTATGAACTGCTATTCATATTTTGCGTCGTTTTCGAGAAAAATGAGATTTTTTATTGTTAAAAATGAAAAAATCTTTTTTCTCAAAAACGTGTAGTACGATTGTTTTTTTTAGCTTAAAATAACCGGGGGGCATCCCCGAAACACGTACAAAAGGGAAACTAGATGTGCAAGCATTTTTGGGTTGAACTTAATCGAGGCTAGGCGCGTAGAGCCTATCCGGAATTCTGGTTAGAATAACCAAACATTTTTCTGTATGTATGAGACTCAGATTAGTTTAAGGAATCAGCTAGTAAAATTTAACTCGATTTTTAGGGGATGAAGTGGGAACTTTATCTGGTCACACTGGAGAAATAATTACTTTGCATTACAATAATGATGGAAATGAAATTATCACTGGGTCTCTGGATGGTACCATCAGTGTTTGGGACACAAGGACCCTCGAGTGAGAATATAATAT